>JAAAKG020170275.1:0-27578 GCA_010014905.2 Druon quercuslanigerum | reverse complement strand
TAAGCTGATCCCTCTGTAATTATTGCAGTCGCTTTTATCTCCCTTTCTTTTGTATATTGGCACGATAATCGCTTTTTCCCAATCACCTAGGACTTCTCCTACTTCGATGCATAGATTTATTAGTTCGCACAGTCTATGCGGTATGTACTCACCACCGTGTTTAAGCATTTCAGCGCTAATACTGTTACCCCGTAAGCTTTACCGTTTTTCAAGTTCTTGATTATATCCCTCACCTCAGTCACACAGACTTTTTCAATAGAGTTTTCTAACGCATTGTGTTGTACATCGCAGTTGTATATCTTAATTTCCGGATTGCCTCATTACTAAGTGTAAAAATATAATTGTTCAGGTTAAAACCTTTTGAAAAAGGTACGCATTGTACCGGAACGTTAAGGATTGGGAGAGGAGTTTCAATAAAATAAATTTTTAAATAAAAAATGGTTTTTGGTTTAATTTTATTTTAATTTATGTGGACCGTGAGATACAAGAAAAAATCTATGATTCAACATTCATTAAAAGCAGTTATTGTTTATTATTATTTTTATTTAAAAAGATAGGGCATATCTCAGAAAAACTGGACAGGCCCTGACAAGTTTGCCATAAGTAGGGCAAAAGTCTGCAAAAGTTTTACACGTTATGTATGGCCCTTGTCAGTTTACCCGACCAGGGCCACGCCATTTATATTTATATTTCTGCACGGGAATATGCAGGGCTAAATGTCTTGCAATAGTAGTGGTGGTTGGGCCGACCTTAAGTAGCCATAATTGGCCCGACTTTAGCAGCGTATAATAAGCTAAAAATCGAAGAAAAACGTCGGCTTGTAGATATTATTTTGATATGATGGCCGAACTCTGGCTGGTAAAGTTGGGCCGGCTTCGTGAACGTGGGCCCAACTTTAAGCCGATGGAAAATGCGTACAGGGGTTACTTGTCACTCATGTTTCAGTTTTTATAATATCACTGGTTGGCTCAAATAAATTCTTTAAACTATCGTAAAATTCTTTAAAATCTATAGAAATTCCTTGAAATCTTTTTTTTAAAATTGGCAATTAATTTTAAATCCCTTCAAATATTTTAAAAGCTAACATATGAATATTAAAAAAAATATAAAAAATTACTTGAATGTGTCTGTGAGGAAAAAAGAAAATGGTAATTTCTTCTAGACGTTAGAAGATAACAAATAAATGAAAGATATATAGTGAGTGTCCATAAAAGAATTATTTCAGGAAGTTGGAACAAGTATAAGTAGAGCTAGCAATTGATCTTGACCCAGAGACTTGGTTTTATGTTTTGTGACTAAACTCTCGTATATCATGTGGCCACCTGCTGAATTGGTAAAATAGACAAAGGAAAATAAAAGAGGGTGAAGTGAGAAGAAGAAAAAGAAGAGGTGAGTAACTCCAACTGAGAATCGCCCGCCCAATGAGATAGTGGGAGTGGCGAACTGACTGTATTCGCTAAAGTGTGTCGTTGCCTTGTTGCTCGTGGATGGCTTGTGAGTCAGTGCCGGTGATTAAAGTGTGCCACGGATGTCCCCTGCCCTCTTCATTTCACACTCACACACCTGACCGCCAATCTGAACAGCAAGAGACCATAATATAGTTATAGGGATCAGATATAACAAAGTATAATATATAAAGCCAGATAATTCTATAAAATATGTAACTTTAAAGAAACGAATAAGGCAGGAATATTTTGTTACACCCGTATGTAAGCAAGCAAATAAAATTATTAAGTTCAAAATGCTATTATTGAGGGGTGCTTTTTAGTATATACGTTGATATCCGATAGATGGTCGACGCGTGTCGACGTTTTTAACTGTGCATGTGCGGAAAAACACGGACCCATTTCAAATCAATAAATACTATGAATAATCCTACAGATAAATATTAACAAACTTTTTTTTTAACTTCTCTAAAACAAACTAAATTGACTGATAGCGATATCTAACTTCTTTTAAAATATTTAATATTACGTAATATTTCAAGTGTATATTATATAATTTTAAATAGCCCTGCGCTTTTTGGAACATGCACAATTGGTAGCGTCGGATTTTCAACATAACTTTAAAAACCATCTCATTTCATTTGCACTATCTTTCTTTCAAGAATGACTAATGTCTATAATTTTAGTTTCTTTATTAAACGTTTCCGAATGCAATATTTTTTAATCCGAATTATAAAGTAAAATGTGCATTATTAACTGGTAAATTATTTGAAGTGAGTGCAGGCAGAAGTGAAGAAAAGGCTTTATCAGAACCATTTGAATACATACTTTGGAATTTTCTTTATTTTTTTCTGTAAACTTCCACCAAAATTTTGCTGATAAATACTCAGAATGGTTTATGGCTTGGAAAGCTGATTAGCACCTGACTTTTTGTCCGTTTAAATTCTTTTTGGTTGATTATTCTTTACATTTGCGACCATAGGACTTATTCCTGTTCTGGATTGCACTCTGTATATTGCTCTAGAGGGGTTAAGCCTTCCACGAACTGTAATATCTTTAATTGCCTATAGAAGTTAATACCGCGATTACACTCGCATCAGTAACATAATTTCAAACTCGAATTTTTTTACAACGCTAGTTCAGTAATGCAAACTTCGACAACCAGAACTATATACCCAATGTTTCACTTCCGTTTTTCTCCGTGTAGTTTTTTAAACTAAACACACAGTCAATTTATGTTCGACACATAACATTTTATAGAAAAGTAGATTACAGCCAAAGTGATTAACAAAACCAATTTGTTTAAAAAATACTTGTTTTAAACACTTTTTTCATTTGTAAAATTATAAGTGCTCCTCTTCCTTGTTTAAATGTTCAACTAGCAAATACGAGTATTTTAAATAAAAAGCCAGTTGCATACAGTGTGGGTTTTCGAGGGACCCATAGAATTGAGTATACGTTGCGCATTAGCTGAATACTTATTGAAAGTTCCTCCTATATGGAGGAGAGGATTTCGCTATATAAAAAGTGGAAAGTTATATACGAGATATAACATTTATATATTATGTGTATCATCAGTCACGCACGCATTTTTGTAAGAAATAAGAAATAAGTCTTAATCAAGGGAGCTGATAACAGGCTTATGCCTATCTTGAGACATTATGTAAAGCCTGGTTTTTTACCCCTGCCATCCACGGGCTGGGTTACAAACAAGTGCCTGATGGGTGGGATTCGAACCACCAAAACTTCAGTAAAAGTACATCAAAAATTCCCGGATTTTTCTTATTATTATTGTACCATTCAAATCACTTTCGAGGTAAGTGTAACTCATTCGGTTCTACCCTCGCTAAACTATCAGTGCTGAAGGAATTTTTTTGAGAAAAATTAGGAAGGGAATTGTAGAAGGAGCTATTAATTTTAGATCAATCTACAATTCTCATGTAGCTTATTCAGTTACGAAGGCGAATAGCTTCACACAGTCATCATGTGTCATAGATCGGACAAAAAACCGCAAACTTTCTGAGAATCCCATAGTAAGATCGATACTCTTTACTCTATTCACTTCACTAAGTAAAGCTCTCCACACGGATGCACTAGTACCCAAGGTTTTTCGTTTCAGGCGTCTCTCACTCTACTGACACTCTTCATCACACATTTCTTACAAAATATTTTTCTCCGCACTTTTCTGTCCTATCTCCCTCTGGGTACACTACCATTCACTTCACAGAAATATATTTGTTTCGTCAATCGTTCTCCTTTCATTCTTTCAGCATGACCAAAGACCAAACCATCTCAATAAATTCCTGTTACTATTATCAAACAGTGTTTTCTCTACACTAGATTGTATGAGAATTCTCTCATTACTGACTTTGATCATTAGCATCTTATCGTATTTAGTCCTCAGGAATGGCATACCAATCGCGTTAACTTTAATCTTATCCTTTTCTTGGTATCGCTTCTGTACAGCACAGCGGGTGAAAGTACAGAATTATATATTGCAATTTTATCTGTATTTGTAATATTTCTACTTCTGGTAATTATTCCTACAATGCCGATAACCTCCCTACCGTCAATTATACACCTGGCTATATATCTAAATCGATCTTTTTATCAGCGGTAAACAAACTTCCAACATACATGTAACTATCAACTTGTTCTACACTCTCTTCGCCTAAGACAATGTACCAGATTGTTTGCTCATCCTTTCCAGCAAACATCGTAATTTTTGTTGTATTTCCGTTAAATTAAAGACAAACGCCCACACATCTTCACTGTCTCGAGATCCACGCCTCCTTCATCATAGAGGGTTATGCTTACACACTTATCCATGAATGTAAGAAATAGCCAAAATAACATAATGAATCGTGGCCTAACACCTTGCTAATATCAATCCAACCACTCAATTGTCCATTAACCTTTGCACTCGCTTTATTACCTTAATAAATTGTTTTAATTGCTCTTATAAGCCAACCACTTAATCCATACTCTACCAGAACTTCCCAATACCTAATTCTATCCACCTTATCAAATGATTTGTTCAGGTCAACATGTTGCCAAAAAACTTTTATGTTTACTCTCATACTTTTTCTCGTTGTCTATCTCAAGCTGAATATCTGATGCGCAAATTATCTTTCTGGCATAAATCCACATTGGAGTTCCCTTCACACCTTTTCTTCTGTAACACTTGTAAAACAGAAATTGTTATAAAATAATTTTTAATGTAAAATATGACACAGCGCATTGTTGTACCTAAATAGTATATCTATAGATTATTGCAAATTTTATCCGATATTAGAGTTCTTTGGGCAACAGTTTTTCTCGATTTTCTCAGTTCGAGTGAGATTGGGCTAATGTATGTTTTTAGTTTGTTCGGCTGCAGAATTTGAAGGCAGAAGGTATTATTTCACTTAAAACTTAGCTTGCCTGAAAAATGTTTAGGAAGTACTCAACAGCGCGAGTAAGAGTGGGGGAGGGGTTAAGTATATGCAGAATGAGAAGGGTTACGTCGATTCAACAAGTAGAGGCGACAGCTGCTGATGAGTGCCTGCTGCCTCGTGGAATTTAGCTCTTCATAATAAGAACAGTGGCGGAGTCGCTCTCCGAAAGCGATAATAGAGAACGAAAGAGATTTGCAAAGAGAAAGAGCAGAAAACGCAGTTATAGGAGGCAACTTGAACTTACGCTGTACTAATTTATCGTGTCCACTCAATTTAATAAGCAAGCTCCCCTTTCTGGAAAATTAAATTTCTAATTCTAAAACTAAAATATTAATTATAATAGATAGATTTTAAATATTAAACGTAATATTTATTTCGTTTAGATAACAATTTCTAATCTAATTTCAGGACACAAATTACTTAAGATTCAGAGATCACTTCTGAACTATTTCACATTTCTTCTGAACTATTTTATAAAATACTTCAGCCTTTTTCTGCCTATCTTGGCACCACCCACCCTTACGTAACGCTTTTCTATGCGTATGTATGTAACCAATAGTTTGAAACAGTTACTTATTTATAGTGTACTTATTTCTATAGTAACAAATAATTTACTAGTTATTTAAATATAAATTTGACAATTGGTAAAAAATAAATATAATGTTTATAATTTTTTTGCTTCTTACCAATTTGCAGTTAAATCCATACAAACCGAATTGCCCCCCCCCAACCTTACATGGATCCGCCCCCCTCAGTTTTTAATAGTAAATGAAATAGTAAGCCACTTTGCACTGATTGCATCCACAAAATTTTGTGTTGATTGAATTAAGTTTGATTTATAAACTTTGAATCCTAACAAATTTAAACGTAAAATTAAAACATAATTTTTTTATTCAATAACTTTTTATGAATAATTAAAAAGTGACAACATTTTAAATTTTTAAATGAAACCTGTGATGCCCTTGAATTTCGAAACACTTGGTGTTTAGACTTTTGAAGCCTAAGAAAATACATGTGTCAGTTAGATAATAACAATACAAAAAATTAATCATCAACGTTTATCGGCTGAAGTGATTTTTTATGGAGTCTCAATATACCTGTATACGTTAGACAGTTCGGATAATTGAACAAAAGTGAACAAAATAATGATAAGGTACTTTTTGGAATTTGTTGGATTATAATTTTAGCGACACAACATAACCCCAGAATTTATGATCCCTTTCTGTAACAGTTATCAAGTTTTAAAGTACAATACATAATACCTATACTACGAAAAAAAAGCTATTTTATATGTTTATATTAAAAATAAATATATTTGCAAACGTGATAATAGTTGTAACAATTTTAGCAATAATATATATTCGTGTTTTTAATTTTTTAGGGCGCATGAACTTTATTTATTTATTCTAAGAAAAAGCATATGTCTATATATATATATATATATATATATATTTATATGTCTATATTAAAAATAAATATATTTGCAAACGTGATAATAGTTGTAAAAATTTTAGCAATAATATATATTCGTGTTTTTAATTTTTGAGGGCGCATAAAATTTGTTTATTTATTTAAAGAAAAAGCATGAACCTATAGCTTCTTCAGAAAATATTTAAAGCGTATGATGACACATCTTGCTATGGCGGCATATAGCGCTACAGAAATATAGGTTTGAAGTTTTTAATTAAAAAATGTCCAGGCGTATTTTTAATTCGGAAAATTAAAACGAAATTAGAAACTGTTTAGATCACAGATCACATATTTCGAAAAGTTCTATCATTAATAAGTTTTCCTCTTTTATGCCATCTTGCATCGTTTACGAGAAAAAATAAAAAATAATATTTAAAAAAATATATAAATAAAAAAGGTGGGGATTTCTAGAAAATCTTTTTTATCATTTTTATCGAATATTAAAGCATGAAGTGCAGATTTTCAGGAAAATCGCACCATTTTCATTTCTTTTAATATTTTTTTAGTGTTTTCGCTAATGTATTCAAAGAAGCTTATCACTTTCATGCAGGCTAAAATATTTTTGAGACCGGGAATTTTTTAAGTATAATATTTTATTCTTTCTTGCAAACAATACATGACATTATAAAAGAGCAAGAGGTATTTTTGGTAGAAATTTTCTAGATGCATAGACTCTTACTTAAACAGTTTTTTTCTACTATGCCCTAGAATTTTCTTTTTAAAATTTTGCCTGATTTTAGATGGAACTGGCCTAAATAAACGTGATGAATTTGTAGTACTTTTAGGTTTGAAAATTTGTCCATGTATCAAATTTTTGTTTACTTGCAACTCTTGATAGTTACCACTTAAACGCTCTAATTAAAAAATGTTGTCAGGCATCAAAATACTTAACTGAGAAATTTGATAAGTCAAGAAGTTAGCAGATTCTTCTAGAGCGATTCTGACCGATTTCGAAATAATATTGTTTAATATGGACCATTGGTAGCTTTTAATTTTTAAATCCTAAATTTCTTGCAATCAATATATATTTAACATATAGTGAATATTGATTTCTAACTTTTTTAAATTCTTAGATTATAAAGACAAAAATTTTGCAATTATATACATATATGTAAAAAATAACCATTGAAGTGTAAGAAAATGCTCACTGTGTCAAATAAGTAAGAACTTCTATTAATTTACAATGCATTATCGCTGACTGACATAGTGAGAATTAGATCACTCATTGCCATGGGTAATGACTTTTAATTACAATTAATTAAATCTCTCAGTCGATAATCCTTAATCGGTTAATCGGATAACTCGACAGACCGAAAGATTCGAGCTCCAAGAGTAAAAATTTTAATACTTTTTTTTTAAAACATAACTCGCGATATCTTCGAAATTAAAAGAGATTTTTTTAATGAAATTTGAAAGGGTAACTCTTCTTACCTTAGCGAAGCCTTAGGAGTACAAAACGAATAAACAACATATAATTAATAGCAGTGGTGGCGTGAAGGGGGGGGGGGTCCGCCCCGCGTGCCAAGTACCAAGGGGAAGGGGTGACAATTCACTCACGCAGCTTAGTTAGCAGCCATGATCTAAGAACACATGATTCAGCCTTAATAGAAAACCGCCCCGGGTGCCAACCCATGCTACGCCGCCACTGTTTAATAATGAAATAATTATATGTATTCCTATTGAGATATCTGCTAAAATTTCAGGATTTTGTAAAATTGTGAAAGTGAATTTTTTTCTTAAAGAGGAAAGAAGTTTTACTGAAAACTTGAAGTTTTTTTGACATTATTATGGGAAATATGTATATAAATAAACATGGGCGTCGCGGTTTGAGGACGAAACGAGCACGCACGGTAGGTTCAGCATAACGAAACAAACATGAACTCAGAAAAATCTGAACAACTTATTATGAAATCACAATAAACCTATTATAATATCTCATCGCAGCTATTACTAGTTATAAAAATCCCATAAAATATGTATGATTAAATTTTTTTTAATAAAATCGAATCATAAACATCATGTTAGCTAAGAAATGAGTGAAAAAAAATTGTATTTATTAGTGAGAAAAAAGTGTGTGGTCAGTTATGTGTTCGTCGAGTCAAAAACAAAAGAATATCATGAGGTTATTTAAACTACGAATGCTGCCAGGGACTTTGTTGTTTACTAACATGGCTGCATTTTTCTTTGAAATTTGTTATTTGTGATGTAAAGTATTCTCTCTCAGTTTGTATTTAGACACAAAACTCTTTTCGTCCTTAAACCGCGACGCGCATGTATATTTATGTACACATTTCCCATAATAATGTATTAAAAAACTTCAAATTTTCCGAAAAACTTCTTTAATCTTGAAGAAAAAATTCACCCTTATAATTTTACAAAATCCTGATATCTTAGTACAAATCTCAATAGGAATACCTATTTGTAATTTATTCTTAACTATATGTTGTTTATTCGTTTTTTTATCCCGTAGGCTTCGCGAAGGTAAGAAGAGTTACCCTTTCAAATTTAATTTAAAAATCTCTTTAATTTCGAAAATATCGCGAGTTAAGTTTTTAAAACACGTATGTATTAAAATTTTGACTCAGAGTTCTGTCGCGTTATCCCCTCCCTCTCCTACTAGGCCAAGCGCTCGCTTGGTTCTGCTTTCCGAGTGTTCAATTGATCTACTTTTAATGTACTAATTGGAAATGAAAAAAGTTCGAACGGCTCAATTAAAAATAGAATATTATAGAATCACTTCTTTTCGAGATTTTTTTAATTTAAAAAATAAAGCGAATTATATAATACCTATTACTATTCTAGGAAAGATAAATAATATATCTAAATATGCTGAATTCTCCTGCGCATGTTAGAAAAATTATAACATTATTTTATAAACTTTATGTACTCAAAATAAAGGATCGAATCACGTAATCACACCTGGATATAATACAAATTTCTCTAGCTATTCCATTATGGTATTTTTTCAAAAGACAAAGTTAAACGAATTGTCTATCCTCTTTTTTAAACTAAGCTTAAAAGAAATTAATTGAATCGTAAAATAAATTAATTATATTAATAAAAATCAATATTACTGAAAGAAATATGGGGCCCAGAATATGAGGCTGGAACTCTGAACATAGAAGATAGAAGAAGAGAGAAGGTAAGAGAGAGAAAAAGAGAAAGAGAGAGCTGGTCGTTCAAACTTGGAATGCGACCGAGCGGGCAGCCTTGAGCTACCCAGTAGTGCGAGTCAACGAGGCTTTACCGAACCAATCCTTAGCCAGACATTATTTCTATTTTTTAAATCTCTTTTTATTACAAGCAATAGAATAAAACTTAAATTAAACAACAGCCGGGACAGTAGCTTTTTTCATATCCTTCAATCTGTGATTAAATTATATAGTGTATTTATTAATTAATCCTAAAAAGAAGTTGCAAATTATCTTAATGTAGATCATCTTTACTCAACTTGTCCTAATTAATAAACATAGGTAATTAATTTTCTTATCAATAGTATGTGCAAGAACTTAATTTTGTATTGTATCAGACTGTCTGGTTGAATCAATTCTAGGTATCAATCGTCTTTCAAAATATAATTGGAATCATAATACAAGTTATAATTCTAATGCAACACAAAAAAAAGTTTTTAATTGAGTTATCAGTTTTTCCTAATTTCATAATTAAATATAATAGTTAGCTAATTAAAATTTTTTTATTTGTTTAATGCTTGCTTTAATAACCAAGATAAGAAACAGTCATTTATTATATTCAGTGTAATTTTTGCTTTTATTAACCGTCTACAATTACTACGACAATCTGTGTGATAATTACAAATCCTGTGAGTAGATAAGAGATGTATAAAATGCATGGATCAGAACTGATTGTGAATTAAAAATAAAAATTGATTTACCTCTTCATCATTTTCAGCACCCTAAAATCACCAAGGCTATTTTTAAAGAAAACATAAAAATGCTTCTTTCAAAATTTTTTTCTCTAAAACAGCACAGAAGATTTTTTTCTGGGTTCAAAATTATCATCAAAAATCAAACAAGGAGAAACCCGGAATTAAGTTGAAAAAATCTGCTTAGGTTTGTTTTGATAAAAGTAATTTTGTTGTTTCCAAATTTAGTTTTCTCCAAAACAGCACAAAGGTATTTTGGGGCTCGGAGTAATCGTGAAAACAACGTCCAAGTATAAACAGGTTGAAGTGGGAGTCCTGCAGTAGGCTGGGCCAAAAAATCAACATTTTTGATGCTCGAAACGTAAGTGTTGAAAAATAGTAATTTAAAATTAAATTTTCGATTTTTAGATCCATTTTTAATAGGCCAATAAATTATGTCGAGTTTTTTGTTATACAGAATGTTTTTAGTTACTATCCAGTATTATATGAAGACCTTAAAGGGCGTTGAAGCCAGGACCCAACGCAAAAAAATGTGTTTTTGAATCATACAACAAAATTTGTTTGAATGTATATAATTGAAAGAAACAAATTTTTTCTTTAATTAATAAAAGGTTTATTTAATTTTAAGAAATGGAAAATATTTGCCTTGTTGATTGAAAGAAATATTTTGTTCAGTAATATTTGTTTGGTTTAAACAATAAATTGACTTTTACTAAACAATGCATTAATTTAGAATCTGTTTATTTCATTCAAACAAAAAATAAAATGCTAAAAGAATAAAATAAAAAAGAAGAAAAAAATAAAAAAGAATAAAATGCTAAAAGGTACTAACCTAAAATCTAAATTAATTATTCCTCTGACTGATTTCATGGCATCAGTCTTTTTTAGTGTTGTGTGATTCTAAAGGTTTTTGTTTACTGGAAAACTGAGAGTTAATTGAAAAATGGACGATGGAGAAATGAACGATGATCAGGGCCGTACCGAAGGTCTTGGTGCCCCTTGTGCAAAATAATCACGGGGGCCCTTTTTCTAAAAAAAACATAGGGTAATACAAAAAAGAGTCAGAGTTGGAGGCCCTAGTGCACCGCACCGTTTCCACCAGCTTCGGTACGGCCCTGACGATGATTATGCTTAACATAAAACACATTATCAAGCTTATAGATTATTTTTATTAAGAACGCTCAATTTTGAGATTAAATGTAAAAAAAAGATTCACTTCACTTGAACAAAATCTATAAATACAGTGAAAATCTGATACTGTGCCAGTTTTGGGGCTGGCAGTGGCTCCGACTTTGTTTCGTTGCTACTGGCCGCTACTTGCGGCGTGGTGTCAATTCTCGGAAGAACTCTATCAGGGGGCCCTATATCAGAGTTTCACTGCAAATTAAAAAATATATATTCAATGTAAACAAGAAGTTTAACTTCATTCAAATAAGAGATTTATTTAAAATAATCAAAACTTTGTTTGAATCAAATAAATACGGAGTTGAATTGCCTCATTTTACTTCATAAATAATAGAATTTTTTTGTTGAGAAAACGGTTTTTTACACTAACTCGACCATAAAAAAAGATTTACGCCAAAACTACTGAAATTAGCCAATTTTTCAATATGGAAAAAGATTTGATTCGAAACAAATTTTAACTTTTGTTTTTCCTGTGATTGTTTTAAATCTGGTGTCCTGATTTATACCTCGAATTGACGCACACATTGCCGTTTCCCACTGCTGCTATAAGGGCGCTATAGCAGACGACAGCTTTTATTCTCTCATATAATAAACTTTCGCCAAAAAACATTTGAACTTCAATAGCGGGAAATTTTACAAGAAACAAAATTTATCTTTAGTTTTTTCTATGAAAAGTATTCCTAGAGATAGCCTCAAAATACTTTATCGCAGGGACCTAACTATATAACATTGATTCTTATCAAAACAACTGCAATTATTGATAAATATGTGGGTCCAAAAAACTTAATTTTGGTTAATTTTGGGCAGAATATTGGTTTTTTATGAAAATATTTCTCAAAATGCGTTACCAGAGAGGCTTACCTCCAAAATTGAATATTAACAACTATCATTCATATAAAAAAATTTCATAAACAAGAGCTCATTTCTTGTATATTTGAACAGCAATATTTTCCTACTTCCCATCAGAACCTAGGTGGAAATACACCACTGGCACAGTACTGGCCCAGTCAAGATTTCAAGAGTCGCAATACTGGGCATCTGTACTGGGCCAGTAATGGCTGATAACGCTCCGCAGTGCTGGCGTTCGTTACTTCACACCAGTACTGGTTCTCTACTGGCAAACCGCCTGCGTACGAAAATGCCGTAGTTAATTTTAGAAAATTATAAAAAATCAATTTCTTTTAGAACCATCCATTCATCATCATAAGAGTTAATATGGTGCGAATATTACTTATAATTAAAAAAGTAGAAATTAAAAAATGTTTGTTTAATTTTAACACCCAATAATGCTATGCTCTAAAGATATAACAAAAAAGGTATTCAAAAAATAAATAATAATTGATTGCGAGTATTTTCTCTATAAATGTTAATCCTCATAAGACACAAATCAAAAAAAGTTGAAACAACATATTTTTAACTCTTTTTTCTCATTAAATTTTTTAGTATTATACGATATTATATATATGGATGTGGATGGTATGTCCGATGCTTTCCACGCCGCAGCTCTATGCCACCCCTTTACCGTACAATTAACAGGATCTAGTCCGGTCAGAACCCTTTATCCCGCTGCCAAGCGGCCACGCCTGCTTCGTGATGTTGACCTTATCTCGCACGCCGTTTTTTCGCCAAAGTGAATCCTTACGGCGTCCTTAACCTCCTTTGTATCCGTTATAAAGTAGCAGTCCAAAACCACGACCTTGGTACGGGGTACGAGCTCTCACACCTTACTCCTCACCCCAACTACCTTTTGATTTCAGTGGACGGCTTACACTTGCCCTTCGGTGCACAACCACCTCCGTGAAGACATAACCGTTTTTGGTCGCATCTTTCTGTCTTTTTTCTTCGAGTTTGAAGTCCCAGGACCATTTGGTTAGGGTCTTCAATTCCTTATTCGATGTCCTGCTCGCAGTGGCTTGCGGAAGTCTCAAGATGATGCCTCAATGTCTTCTTATGTTAGGCTTCCCTTGCTTTGTCACTTCTTTACGCTCTTCCTTGTATCGTATCTCCTTCACTTTCCGGCAAATCATCCGTCTCATTTTGCCTTCAGTAATTTTGAAGTACCCAAGTTTCCGCACTTTTCTGCAAGCAAAACATGGTGTTCTGTGCGTTCTCGATACCATCCTGAAAAGGGAGGAACATATCCTTCTTCGTGACGTAGAAGAATTTTACCTTCTTAAGAAGTTGTTTCAGCTCTATCAACTTTTCTTTGTCGAAATTAAATTACGCTTGAAACGATTCTTTAGTCACCTACGTGTACGACACATCTACTCCTTCTTTTAACTACTCACATACGCTTTCGTTTTTGTTTAATTTTTTTGTCCCTGTTTTGGTCCGTCTCCACAAAGCTCCGCATGCAAGGGTGAGATCTAAATTCTCTATGAGTTGACCTGATATCTTAGACACACCGCATGTAACACGACTTCTTGCTTCCATGTAGCATTATTGGACCATTATTCGCGACTACTTATTATGTTGCAACGGATGTGGGACTCAGCCTAAAAATCGGCATTACCTACTAAAAACACATCCTCGTCCTGCCAACCCAAGCCTCCGGGTGAACTTATCGTATTACTTCATAGACTGGGCTAACGGCCAGGAAGCCGTGCTTCGGACACCTTCTATGTAGTCTTGCCTAAGTTGGCATTAGACATCCTTCTTCCCAGCCAAGCTGTACGCACCGTCCTCTGTAGTGCGGTAGTGTCGCTCAACGGGCTCGTCAGCCTTCGACACCTTGCTTGGGCTTGGTTCTGAGGCGAGACTTTCTTGACGGGACTGCCTCTCTAAACTCCTTGCACCTTATTGTCTCCAGCAGATGATCGGTCGGGGTTCTCTATCTTCAGCGGCGCATATGTAGCACTGCGGCGTTCTGTCGCACTCCGCATCCCTCTGTGGCCATCCTTGCCAAATCTCCAGCAGGCTTTGGTCTGATTGGAACCCTTGAATCCAGCTGGCAGGTGGCCGCCGCCTACCTTGGCGGTAGCCTCTGATAACTTTCTTCTTCTTCCGTACACTACAAGACACCCATCTCACCTAAAAGTTCCCTGTACATGCCAGTCTTACCGCCGGCACTTCACTCAGCTCCACGGAAGCCTGCAGATTCCCTCTGGAGGCTTTCTTCTTAAGTCTGATCCTTATCTTCCCAGTTGTTGCTTCGCCGAAGTATCTCATTACGGCTACCTTTACCTCCCGTTGCTCCGTCGGTATGTCGAGGTCCAATGCCTCTTTTTGTGGAAGAGGAACGAGCTCATGCTCATTCGCCTCCGGTCAGGCAGCTTCCTTGATAGCAGATGACAGCTGAGCCTGCCCTCCGCTACTTGTCCTACCTCAATGAGGATATCTCCTTTCAGTGGTGGTGAATTTATAGATGTGGAAAAATTTTGAAAGTTTCGAAATTGCAAACATAAATGTTTAGTCATGATTTATTATCAATACTGTTGTTCGATAACAAATACATGGTATATTAATCATATCCTCGTGCCTCTATTATCCGCTTCTGACAAACACTTATTTCATCGTTCGAAAAAACTATGGACGGGAGGGGTCGGAAATTTCGCAATCCCCTAGGGTGGCAAATTGTCGTAATTCGCGACTGGTTCCTTTTTTGGTTGGCCTTAGACCCTTGATTTTTAGACCAAGGGTGTCCGGCTTAACCTTTTCTTTTGAGGCCCTTCAGGGCCTCAGCGTAACTCGAACAAGAAGCAGGTATAATCAAAACCACTTCTGGCTGCGCTCTCATCTTCGGCTTCTTACACTTCGTTGACTTGACTACCAATCTGACTTCTCAGTTATCCTTCTTTGGAGTTGAGGTGTGGGAGTTTTCACGGAATCTTCTTCTGTCTGTACACCATTGCTGTTTACAAAATTATGCCCCGCTCCCTTCGTTACCTTCGTGACCATTTCACTGACCAGTTTTTGTTGCTTCGATCCAAAGTGGCTGATTCAGCCACATATCTAAAATTCTCGTGTTCATCTTCCGTAACGCGTCCTGAGCTTAATCAATTCCACGCTTGATTGGCAGAAACATATTCCTTTTCGACTCATCGTATGTCTGCATGTTACCCAGAACTGTCTATCTGCTCGAGAACAGTTTCCCTCTGGTGGTATCCTTCTCAAACATCTCCCATGTCAATCTGGTACGCGACTTGTTTTCCCGATCCTATTGTCGATGGAGTAATAGTTGTAGTAAGTAGCATTTGTTTTTTGTGGAATGAATTGGTTCAAAACTATATTTGAATAAATTAAGATTTTATTAAAGAGCACTAAAATTTACAGAGAAAGGAAACTTATAACGACTGGTATGACAATGTTTTAAATTTCATTAGGAACATAGGCTTGAGACGAGGACGAGTGTTCACTAGGCAGCGGTTGAATTGTATCTGAAGATTGGAAGTAAGGAATAAACATCTAGTAGGAGCTAAAGTTCGCAAATGGCCTATAAAGCAATAAACGGCTTAAAATGCCCTAAGTTGGGACAAGATGCTAAAATGAGTTTTCGAAACGGTGAACATAAAGTACGGAAAAATGTCCCTTAGATTAATGGTTTTATAAGTGCAAACCTTTCAGTAATAGTACTTAAGAAAAATAGCAGATGTTGCACGTTTCCTTGTCGAAGGAATATTAAATTTAGAAAGATAAATACAAATCAGTTTGCTGAAAAATAAATGGAAATTTTGTAGAAAAATACAATAAAACTCGTTTTCACTCACCCGAAATGCAAAGACGAGATACGAAAGGACTGAAGGTTCATGACTTGCCCGCGTAGAACGCTTTGTCACTAGTATGATCACTGGTAAAATATATTATTTGGCTTTACTGATGTATTTCAGTAACTGTTTTAGTTGAGCCTCTTACAGGTTTACCCAGTCCACATTGAAAAATCACTAGTTCACCAGTAATTACTCTAAATACTGATTTAACAACTTACAATTTCATTAGGTCAGTTCCAAATGATTCTTAGATCTGATTCTTATTTTCATGGTGAAAACTACGGAAAATCAATCAAAGTCTCTGAAGAAAAGTTTTGAAACACGTAAGTTTCAAAACAGTTGGAGACAACTGCTTTTCGGAAGTTGTTTCCTGAAATCTTTAGTAAAAGGCAAAAGATTCTTACGTCTTTTAATAATTAGGGGAAGCCGAGGCGATATGCGCATACGAAATCAAATGAGATACAGAATTTTCTCTGCAAATATGTGATTATTATTTTTCTTTTCAGAATAACAGGAATAATGATATTAAACTTCCCAAAACAAAAAAAAGTTAAATGAAGTAAATAGAGCAAAATTAAAAATGTTTATAATATCAACACCTGAAGCCTGTTATTCTATGATATTGTAAAATGTATAAAGAAATTATTAAAAATAACAGACTTTTACATAATACATATACATAATAGGATAATGCGATAATACATAATTAAAAAATGGGACAAATTTTTTTTATTCTTAAAAACCTTTAGGAGCACTAACTTCAAAGACAGTTACAAAACTCACCTTTAAAAAACAGAAACAACCACTTACACTAAAAATTTATCTGTGTTTTCATGAAAAAAAGGTAGCGAAATGTTTTTGTTATTTATTTGGTTGAATATGTCGATTATTATTGCATATTTACGTGATTCAGATATAAAAGTACAATGGATTAACGAATGTATATATTTTTTAACAGATTTTATTTGTTTAAACTAGTTTTTCCAATAAATATATATTTGTTCATTTTATGTGTATAATGATATCGATTTTAACCGCAATATTAATTGTTTGCGACATTTTAAAATTGTTCAAACAATTTACTATTGTCTCCTTGTGATTCATGGAAAATATATACACTAAGGACAGAAAGGTCAGGTACATTTCCTTTGACTGTTTGAAAACTGTCACTTCAGTAGAAATACGAATATACCTGTGCAGAAACTGAATCTACCACCTTGTAAGTAGAATCATTTGAAAGACTAGACATATTTGCGTTGAATCAGTTAAGGTTAAGATCATAGTAAGATTATATTAATTTATTTTAATGAGCATTTTTAAGTCTTCAGTTTTCCACTCTTTACCAAATCTATAAAAGGGTTCCTAAATGAAATGAAGAGTAAAGCCTACTCTTTAAATCTAAATCCAGAGCACGATTAAATATTATTTAACTGCTAAATATTTATAAAAAATATATACTATGAGTAGTGTGAATAATTTTTTATTTCTACATTTTTATGATTTTGTAGCCTCGGACCCACATCCTTACAGTTTTGGTTTGGTGTCCGTCCGTCGTAATTTATCCCTCAAAGACTGCATGAAAAAGGTCATTATGGGCGGTTCTAATTTTTGAGATATTTATGTTTTTCTAAGTTGAGGTCAAAATTATTATATTTGGATTTGAGAGGGGGTTGACTCATCCCCTATACAAATTATTCAAAAAAATATTTTCCAGGCCAAAGGGCCAAAGATTTGAATTTATTTACTGACGTTGCTTACCAGATTAACGCTTGTTTTAATTTAAAAAATATGAATAAACCTATTTTATTTTTAAGAATATCTACATCAATTCAAATGATGGAGGAAAAAACGCAATTTAAAAACTAAATATGTTTAAATGTTCCACAAAAAATGTTCCACAAAGGTTTCAAGTTCTTTTGAGACCCAGTATTTTAACAATTATTCACAAATTACACTGGTGGCCATTTTACGTCATTTCTTACTGACAATTTTTTACATTAAACATTCTGCTATTGTCATATTGTTGAATTAAAACTATTTTTGTATTTAACTGTAAAATACTTTGCTACTTTCGACATATTATTAATTTTATTCCTTTAATCGGGTCGAAAATTTTAAATTCATACTTTTTTACGTCGAGCAATAAAAGATGATTTTTTCAATAGTATACAGTCCTTGGAATTGGATTGAAATAATGCTTAAATTTCTAAATAATTATTTTGGAAAATAGTAATACAATGATTTTATACTCGGTTATGTATCTCAAATGAAAGTCCTCATCAATTATTGCTTTAAAAGAAATTACCTTCGCTAGATATACGTCATAAATGCTGGATCATAAAGCTTTAAAGTCAATTAATCACTAAATTATTCTTAATTTATATTTTAAATTTTTTTATACATAAATAAATATGACGAAAAGAATAACAATTTTTTCTATTTGACATTCCCGGTCCTCGTCAACAAAAGGAAAATTGTTGTAATCGGCGACGTTTCACAGATTTACATTATATAAAGATATTCCATTATGACACTATAAACAACAAAATTTTAAAAAAAGAAATTATCTTTCGAAAACGTGTTTTCGATTATTTTCAATAATTTAACGTTTTTTAAGTTATATTACAAGAAATTTGAATGAAAACAATATTTTAATTTAAAAAATTTCTATTAAGACTATTTTTGTTATAATTATAAACACATTTAATAAACAAATGCATTATTCAGGAATTTGCCGTCAGAAAAATTCGTTTTTTTTATTTCAATTCCTAAAAAGTAGGAACCTCTTAATAATTTCAGAAAATTCATAATTTTGTTGATGAATTTTATGATTTTATCAAACAAATTCAATAAAGAAATGCATTAGTTGAGCACTTGTCGACGGAAACAATTTTTAAAACAATTTTAAGAAACAAATGCATTATTTGGTAATCTGTCGACGAAAAATTCATTTTTTTCTATGTTAGTCCTTTTAATTTCAGAAAAAAGTTATTTTTTTCCTTTAGTACTACTTACAGTTGGCCAACACGGGAGAATTTGAATACAAGGAATGATTGAACAATACATTTAATATTTGTTATAAATAAATTCTATAACATATGTAAAGTCGGGATACTCACCCGCGTACCATAATGTATGCGAATTAGCTTATTAACTCTGGGAGAGAAACTTTCTTCAGACTCGTGAATGTTCCGACTTTTCATATGTCGTAGAATTTATTTACAACAATTTTTAAATCTATTGTTTAATCATTCCTTGTAATCAAAACCTCTTGTGTTGGCTAAATATAAGTACTGAAAAAAAAATTCTGAAATTAAAAGGACTGACTTTGAAAAAAACGAGTTTTTACGTAGACAAATGCCCGAAGAATGCATTTGTTTATTAAATTTGTTAAAAGAATCATAAAATTTATGAACTAATTATAATTGTTGCTGGAATTAACATGAAGTTCTCAATTAAGAGGATTGACATCGAAAAAAACGAATTTTTCGTCAACACATGCCCGAATAATGCATTTGTCTATTAAATTTGTTTTAAAACCACTATCAAATAGTGGTGGATGTTGCTAAGATTATCATTCAGTTTCCAATTAAAAGGACTAACGTTGAAAAACCCAGTTTTTCCGTAGACAAATTCCCAAATAATGCATTTGTTAAAAAAATCATAAAATTTATCAACAAATTATGAATTTTTCTAAAATTATCATCAGGTTCCTAATTTTTAAAAATTGACGTCGAAAAAAACTGATTTTTCTAACGAAAAATGCCTGAATAAGGAAATTGTTTATTAAATTTGTGTATAATAATAACAAGAAATTATTGAAAATTATAGAAAACCTATTTTCAACAAATAAGTTGCGTAAACAAATTTTTTTGTTTATTGAATCATAATGGAATATCTTTATACAGGATGGGCTATTTTAATCCATCCATCCCAAAATCTCCGGAAATAAGAGGTATACAAAAAAATTGTTCAAACAAAAATTGATCAGGACAATGGGGGCCATCTTCATGTAAAATCGGTTTTGACTTTGAGATCAATTTTCAAGGTTATTTGAAGATCACCTTGATTTTTTAAAATGGGAACACCTATTTATGACATTAGATTCTGAAAAAGCGGGAATTTTTACATCCGAAATGATAGTTAGAGTCAATTTTCACGAGGTCAAATAAAGGTTAAATCGAGGTCAGATTTCAAAAATCATGAAGAACGTGACTTTTTTTTATTTTTTGATCACGTTTGGGCAACACAAAGCTGGGGTTGTTTTGGGATTAACGACCTTGATCACCTTGACCTTATGGCCAACTTGGAAGGTCATCCGAAGGTCAAAGTGTGGAGTTTGTTGGTTTCAAGCTTGTGAGTTTGGTTTCGGGTGTATTAGTTTAAGAAAACAAACACTTTGACCTTTGAATGACCCTCAAAGTTGGTTTAAGGTTAAGGTGATCAAAGTCGTCGGTTCCAAATCCATCCCAGCTTTGTGTTTCCCAAACCTGTTAAAAGAATAAAAAAAAAGTCATTTTCTGCATGATTTTTTAAATTTGACCTCGATTTGACCTTGATTTGACTTTGTGAAAAGTGACTTTAACTATCATTTCGGGCGTAAAAATTCCCGCTTCCCATTTTAAAAAATCAATCTGACCTTCAAATATCCTTGAAAATTTATATCAAGTTTAAAACAGATATTGCAGAATGATGGACCCCATTATACTGAGCGACTTTTGTCTAAATAATTTTTTTGTTTACCGCTTATTTCCGGAGATTTTGGGATGGATAGAATAAAATTGCCCACCCTGTACAATGTAAGTCTATGAAGCGTCGGCGATTACAACAATTTTCCTATTATTGACAAGCACCGGGAACGTCAAATAGAAATAATTTTCATTTTTTCGTCATATTTATTTATTTATAAACAAATTGGAGAACTAAATTAAAAATCAGGCTCGACAACTCTCTTTGCAATTTTATCAGCTTTAAAAAAAAACATACAAATCGGTTCACAGGTTCGGCCGGAATCGTATTTTGAAGCAAAAAATGTACTTTTTCCTCACTGTGCGGCGTCTCCGCTCGAATTCTCTGCGAATTCTACCATGAATCCCAATGATTCCCTGCGGTTCCACTCCAAGTCCTTACGGACTCCTACGAAAACTTAACGATTTATGTTTAAAACCGTCGGACGCGTACAAATTTTTCGTTTGTTCAAACGATTTCACGAATTCGTGCCTCTACTGAAGATTTCCTACTTCGATTTTTACAAGATACATTCAGTTTAAGGGAGTAGATATTTCATGCTCAAAGAAAAATGATAGCATTTGTGATTATAGCACTCGCCAAGTTTAGATGCGTCTTTTCGAAAAACGTTTTTTCGAAGTTCCAACTTTAAAAATGCTCCCGGTAACTCGTTTTGATACATGAGGGTTTATTTTGGACCTGAAATGTTGGAAATTGATCCAGCTATATGGTCCTATACGTAACTCTAAACCGGTCATAAAAGCCGTTTTCATGCTGATGCCCACAAATATATATTATTTATTAGTCAGATTAGTTATTATTTAAATATAGATTTGATATAGTTTTTCCAATTTTTTCCTATTCCATCTTTCCCTAGCAAAGCATTTTAAAAGGATGCAATTCTTGGATGAAAGGCGTTCGGTGATTTTAAAGCGAGATTAAAATGTCACTGCTGTCGGAAGTAGTTTCAGCCGGAAATAAATAACAGATGACAAGTTTACGGTTCGACCATCAGAAAATGTACAGGTGTGTATGTATGAATGAACGAGAGAACGAGCCAAATGTGTCGGTCACACAATCCACGTGGTACGGTGGCACGAGCGAACAGCCAATGGAAAACCGTTGTCGCGGATTGAATAAGGAACCCGAGATATTTGGAAAGATTTATAATGCGTGGACTTGAGCGCGTGTGACATCGCATCGGGCCGAGAGAGAGAGAGAGAGAGAGAGAGAGAGAGAAGGACGAGGTTGCGGAGAGATAAAAAAAGGTGGAGTGCGATATTGTGGTAGGTCGAGCACAAACGAGCTGTAACTGAAGCGAAAAAGAGGAGCAAAGCGTCAGAGAGAGACGGAGTGAGATTAAAGAGATGAAAACAGAGATAACAATATTACGCAATGGCTATTAAACAGATTACTTTCATGAGTTTATTAATTTCCTTCTCTAATTTCTCACTTGCAGTTATCGTTCTGGGTAAACAAACTGAAAGCGTAAATCGTAACTTATGAGATTATAAAACAAACCCAATTTCGGTTTGGGATTTTCAGTTTTCAATCTTTGTTTCATATCTATATTAAACTCTGGCTTTATTTTTATAATGCATCATAAAAATTAAAAGGATGTACCTCTTTTATTAAGGATCCTTTTCACGTTACTTTTTATGAAAATTATTTTAAAAAATCAGCCCATCACGCGGGCACATTTTCATCGCGCGCTGTAGCGTTTCTGGCTAAATTAAGCGCGCCAGGCGCATTCGACTAAAATAACAAGTCTTATCAAAAATGGTTAAAAGAAATTTTTCAGAACTTTTTAAAAACTGCAATTCTTCTTTGGAACTTATTTTCGTATCTTACGTGGTTTGGTTTAACATTGAAATTTTTTCTTTTTTCATTTTATTTTCGATAAATAAAACAAAAACTACAAGTTCTGTCAAGAAAGGCTTAAAAGACTTTGTGTAGAACTTTTAAAAATCTTCAATTGATTAGAAACTTTTCCCTGCATTTTCCGTCATTTGGCTCAAAATTTTAATTTGTGATTTTTTTACAGTATTTTCGATAAATCAGACCATAATAACGGTATTTAAAAATTAATATTATTGGATTGCGAGTATTCTCACTTTGTATATTAATGGTCCTATTTAGAGTAAATACATATATTACATTTTTTAAAATTATATTACAAATAGAATTTCTAAAAGCTCAACAAATTTTAAACTCTCTTTTTCTAATTAAATATTTATTAATAATATATTGATAACTAGTTTTTTCGATTAAATTTTTTTTCCTGTAATATTTCGTTTTTTCCCGTCTTAGACAACTTTACAACTTTTTACAATGACAGAAAATGTAATTTTTTCTGAACATTTATAGTTTTTCGAAACAATGGAATTTTTTTAGGAAAAAATCAGATACAGATAGATTTTTTCATACCTACAGGAGGCACGAAATTCTTTACTATAAAATGACAGGGCACCCATCAGTTTTTTCTAGACGAGATATTCTGATAGGGTCTCCAACCAGTTTTTTATAAACTAGATATTCTGATAGGGGCCAAACCAGTTTTTTCTTGACTAGATATTTCTATAAGGGCCCCAACCAGTTTTTTCTAGACTAGATATTATGATAGGGACCCCATCAGAACCCAACTTTAAATAGGGAAAGATGAGGAAGTTTCTGCTTGGGTAGTATATTGTGCACGAAGGCAGCGAAGTCCTCTTTTTACGGCCGAGCGTGAGTTTTTGCAAACACGCGAAGCCGTAAAAAGGCTTGGTTGTCGCGGTACGCAGATATTTAATGTAATGGAAGTATGTTTTTCCCGCATATTAGTCGCAAGAATTTCATGTCAATCGCGTTAATTTTATTCTTATCTTTTTCTTGATAGGTCTATGTAATGGAAAAATTAGTAAATAATCTTAAAAATGTAAGTAAGTAATAACAATAACTAATTAAAATTAGATACAACTTAAAAAATATATAACTCTGTATATATATATATATATGTGTGTGTGTGTATATATTTTAAGAATCATTAGATCTTGTATTAACTATAGATTTTAGGTCATTTAGGTCATAGTTTTGTCAGATCAAATGTAAATGTATAATGACGGAAAATCTATAATCAGTGACGTACTCTATATACGCCCAAATTAAATTAAATTTTTTTGTTACACATATGTTTTTGAATTGAAGAATAGAATGCTTAAGAACAAAAAAGGATCAAATATGATTTTGCCATTTGAAAGGATAGGATTTTTAAATATTTTATACATCATTAATCAAAGTCTACCTTTTAAATAAATCATCTCTCACTTACCCATGTTGACCCTATAGGGGTGTGTGGGGTTTGAGGGGTTTTGAAATTAATGCCCCCTAAATTATTATTGAAATGTAATTCTTATGTGTGAATTTTCAATCGAAGCTCACATTATTAGGAAATTCATGTTTTTACCCAAGATTCTTTGTTAAAAAAGTGATTATTAAAAATTTAATTAATTTATGTGTGTTGAATTTCGAACACCATTCCCTTTATATTCGGGTACGGCGGACGTTATATTACTTCCGGTTTATTTAAACAATATGAACATTGCAGAATGAACACATAATTTAATAAATGTGGACAGTGTACTCTATAAATCTGAAATAGTGAATTTCACTATTTCAATTTAGTGGTTTTACGGTTTAACTAATTCAGTTAGAAGATTTCACTAATCCAAAAAATGCATTCCACTAATTCGATTAAAGGATTTCTCTAATTTATATAGGGGATTAGCTACAGTGTTAGCTCTTGATAAAAATAATAATATCAATCTTATCTCAATCAGTGCTATTTATTAACTGCAACTCGAAAATTATCTCAACAAAGTTTCCATTTTTACGTTTCATATCGTATAAACTGAGAAGAAAATGAAAATCATGTTGCGCGGCTACCACGTAAAACTATTTTGGCATTTCGATTCGTTGACAAGGTTGCCACCCACCCGGGAGAATCGGGATAAAGCCGGGAGAGAAATATTACATCGGGAGATTTCCCCGCATTTCTTAATTCGCGCATTTTGTAATTTTTTACGGTTTCCGACTAGAAATTATATAATTTTCAAATTGTTTAGAATAATTAAACTTCAAAGGTTCACAATATTTTGGGAATATTTAACATTCTACAACTTTCAACGGTAAAATTGACAGTGATTTTGGATTTTACAGAAATAAAATCTTTTAACAACAAAATTTATCCAGACGTTTAATTTAAAATTATAGTTTTGAATGTAATTTTAAAACAGTTCAATCTCTAAGGCTTTGAAACTAAAGCTTAATCATAAATTAAGTTGTTAAATATTTCAAGCTTTCATATTAAAAGCCTTTATATTTAGTTTTGAATTTAATATTTTAAGATGTAAATATACAGAAAATTCGAATTAAAAAGCTTATAATGTACCAGTCAAAAAATGAAATAACATAATAGCAATATTTTTTTGTACTCTTTATTTTAATTTTTAATTTTCAATGTAAGATCATAAAATTGTCTAAATTTTTGGTTAATGATTTCAATTTTTTAGGGTTTGCGTATAACAATTTTTAATATCACAATTTTTAGAGACTACATTTTTTTCAGTTTTAAATAAAGTTCCCATTTTTTAAGTTTTAACGTTAAAAAGTAGGAATTTTTTCATTTTTAATGTTTTCCATTTAAAATCACTATTTATTTTGAAAGTCTTTTTTTAGGGATAATTCAATTTCTTTTTTCAATTTAGAAAATTTTTGCCTAAATAGCTTTAATTTTAAGGTATGATGTAATAACAATGTTAAATTCTAGAATTTAAACAGCTTTTTGATTGAAATATCAAAAACATTTTTCGTCGAATATTAATTAAAAAATTAGTTTTTGGTAGAAAATATATCTGCTTTAGTTTTAACTTCAACTATTTGGTTGCAAATTGATGTATTTTGTTTCGTCTTTTTTGGTTGAAATTTTAACTTTTATTTATTTAAAGTAAAATTATTTTTGAGTTCAAATCTTCTATTACATTTTTCTTTGAGATTTCATTTTATAGGTTAAAAATTGAAATAACTTGATGTAAATTAGTTTTTTTATTGGTTTAAAATTAATTTTTTAACTGAAAATTGAACAATTTGGTTGAAAATACGAATTTTTTGTTGCAAACTTACGTATTTTTTTTTAACATTCGTCTTTTTGGTGGAAAAATAATCTTTTGGGTTGAAAAATCAACTAAATGATAACAAATTATGCATTTAGATAAACATTTAATTGCTTTCTTGAAAATTTGTTCTTTCATAGTTAAAAATGTATATTTTGGCGTTGGAAATTCGTCTTTTTGATTTGAAAATTGTACAATTTGCTAAAAAATTCAACTTTTTGGTTGAAAATGAATCTGTTTTAGGTGAGGATTGAACTCTCTTTTTTAAATTCGTCTTTTCCATTCAGTTCGGCTGTTTTTTATTTAATAAGAAAATCTTTCTTTGTTTGATAGTTGAACTACTTCGTTCATTCATGACAAACAGTACGATTTTACCAAATCATCGCATGACTCAAATCGATTAATGCAATAATAATGACCGCTAAATTCACCAGAAAAATGTAGTCGGCAAAAATTATATGAAATGCTAGCGTTCAAAACTTTTGAACCCTAACCAAAAGGAGATACGTGCTTCGTAATTTCAAAATAAAAGTTTTTGTAATTTATACACGGCCCCCTGCTTATCATGCATAAAAGCATAAAACAAAAAAAAAACATTTTTTAAATCAAATTTACGTAAATTAAAAAAAAATTAGTTTCACTCATTTAAAAAAATTATAATTTAAACACAAGTTCTATTTTATTAGCATGTTTGACTTCATTGCGACACTGTCAAATAATTTTTCATTAAAAAAAATAAATAGATATTTAAATTTGCAATAAAGCATAACAACTTTATTAAAAAACTTTATTTATTTAAAACAATTAAAAGTTGCCCTTTTAATTTCGACCTTTCGTATTTGTATATAAGCCGCATAAGATTATAAGCCACACCCTGGTTTTGAAGCTCTAAAAAACAGAAAAAAGGTGCGGCTTATATTC
This sequence comes from Druon quercuslanigerum, assembly GCA_010014905.2. Lineage (NCBI taxonomy): Eukaryota > Metazoa > Arthropoda > Insecta > Hymenoptera > Cynipidae > Druon > Druon quercuslanigerum. The sequence goes on along the minus strand of JAAAKG020170275.1, from coordinate 653 downwards.
GAGTAAATACGGTATTTTAAACAACTCGTCAATATTTTCAACAAGCAAGGAGAGGGATGTATATGAAAAGATCATGGTGGATAGTGGGAATTAAGTTTTCTTTCAGATTTTCCACGTCAAATGCTTCCGTGCTTGACACTCGATAATCTTTTTTTTTTCAACCTGATGTTCTTACCTGACCATCGAGGTTGGTCCTAGCCAGATTTAGCGGTTTATTTTAGATTGACCCAGGCTTGATGACAAGGCCAGGACCGACTTTCGCCAGGCTTGGGCCCGTATAGGCCGACGATAAATTTTCCACACGAGTACTTTAATTTACTTCGAATTACTTCAAGTTACCTCAGGACTCTTCCAAATTAAGTTGATAGTTGATATTTCCACCAAAAAATATTTTATTGTCCAATGAAAAACTTTTAAATTGAGGCGCCGGATGCAAAAAGGAGATATAGAATTATTTTGCTGGAGTGGGGAGGCCCTTAAGCTCCTGAACATAAAGTCTTGAATTTTAATTTTTAAAATATATATCCATAGTAAAAAATTTAATTTCGCATCTTTTTCTTTTCATAAAAAAATTGGAGCTTTTTTATTTTTCGAATTATTTACGAAAAACGGTTTTTTTCTCTGATCAAAATATTTTGATTTTTTTCACTTCA
>JAAAKG020170264.1:0-27582 GCA_010014905.2 Druon quercuslanigerum | reverse complement strand
ATTTCTACCAAAAAAGGTAAATTTTCTACAAAAAATGGAATAGTTCAAGTGAATTTTTAAATAAAATGATTAATCATCAATTCAGAAAAAAATTAATTTTTACCCAAATACATGAAATTTCAACTAAAAAGATCATTTTTCTACCAAAAATAAAATACGTAAATTTTCAGTAATTAAAATAAATTTCCAACCAAAAAAGGAATTAATTTTTAACAAAATAGTTACAATTGAATTTTTAGTAAAAAACTTAGTTTTCATTTAAACCAAAGTAAACTTCGAACTAAATAGTATAATTTTTAACCAAAGAGATTAAATTTCTTTAAAAAAAGTTTATTTCTCGACAAAAAATTAAAGTTACATTTGCAGTTAAAAATCAATTTTAAATAAGAAAAGAATTAATCTGTAACAAAAAAATTGATTTTTAACCAATAAGATAGATTTTCTACTAAAATAGACGAGTTTTATTTCTACCAAAAAAGGTAAATTTTCTACAAAAAATTGAATATTTAAAGTGAATTTTTAACTAAAATGATTAATCATCAACTCAAACAAAAATTAACTTTTAACCGAAAAAGAAACAAATTTTTAACAAAATAGTTTAATTTTCAAAAATAGAATATTTAAATTTTTATTAAAAATTTTAAGGAAATTTTCAACCAAAAAGTGGAATTAGTCACCAATAAGATTAAATATTTTTCCACAAATTCGAATTTTCAATTAAATACAGGAAACATACAACTTGATTTGTTAGTTAAAAGAATTAATTTTCAACATGAAAACATAATTTTTAAAAAATAATTACCTTTTGAACAAAAAATAGTTTTTCAACTGAAATGATAAATAAAAAATAAAAAAATAATAATAAACAAAAAAAAATTAAAAAAACAAACAAATTTTGAACAAAATAGTTAAGTTTTTGGCAAAAAATTTTTAATAAAAATTATAAATTATCAAACAAACAAATCAATTTTCTACAAAAGAGTATAACTTTCAGCAAAGTAATTTTAGTTCCGGCCTAAAGATGAATTTTTAACTAAACTGATAAACATTAAACTATAATAATTAAATCTTTAACGGAAACAAAAAGAATTTCTAAACCAAATATGTAGATTCCAAATTTCTGAATTTTCATCTAGAAAAAAAATATTTTTAAATTATTTACCAAACCATATGCTAATTACTGTCCCAAAAAAGCGAATTCTTAACTAAATATTTTTTTCAAAAAAATTAATTCATAACCAAAAATACAGTAGTTAAATTCTCTACAAAACAGAACATTTTTTAACAAAAATGACTATATTTCTACCAAAAAAGGTACATTTTTAACAAAAAATGGAATAGTTAGAGAAAATTTAATTTTTCTATTTTTGGTTAAGAATTAATTTATTTCATTGAAAAAAATATTTAGTTAAAAATTCGTTTTTTTTATGTAGAACATTCATCGCTTTGGTTGAACTTTTCGTTAAACATTTATCACTGTGATTACAAATTAATTTCTTTGGCTGAAAATTCGTTTCTCTTTTGTTGAAAATTAATTTTTTTGACTACAAATTTATCCTTTTTAGAAGAAAATTTATACATTTTATTACTAGATATATGACTAGATTTTTTAAAACTTCTTTTTTTTGGTAACAATTTGTTGGACTGAAAATGTAAAAATTTCTATTTTTAGTGTAAATTTATATTTTTTAGTAGAAAATGCCTCTACATAGTTAAAAATTCATGTATTTTTTTAAAACTCAATTAGTTAGTTGAAAATGAATCTGATTTGTAAAAAAAACCACTACTTTGGTAGAAGGTTCAAATATTTAATAGTCAATTAACTTTTTTTGTCAAAAAATTATATATTTTGCTAAATGTTTATATTTTTTTTAACAAACTTAAGTTTTTTGGTTAAAAATTCATTTTTTGTAAAAAATTCAACTGTATTTTATTTGAAATTCAAATCTATTTTTTTTGAAGTGAAGTAAAGCTTTTCAGTTAAAAAGTTTTACAATTTTATTACAAAATTAATCTCTTTTTAAGATATTTAACTCTTTTGTTAAAAATTAATTCTTTTTTTCAAAATTGTTTCAATTGTTTTAATTAATTTATTATTTATTGTTGTTCAATATTTAAAACTCTATTCTAAAATAATTCAAAAGTTTTTAAATTAAAAAGACAAAACAGTAAATTTTATTTTTATTTCATAACCTTCTCGTTTAAAACATTGATATTTTAATATTATCGGGTCTTAAAAAGTATTTCCTATACCTTAATTTTTTTTCAAATTTAAAAAGTGTAATTCAATATTTTGTAAAATTATTTCGCATAATAATAAAATATCTACTTTAGCGCATAAATCAGATATTTTTAAAATTCGAAAATACAATTATTATTAATGGAAGAATTGTTTATTTAAAAAAAGTTATTTAAAAATTTGCATTGTTTTCAGCTTAGTTCGAAATATACATTTCCTTTCACTGGAAATTGATTTACAAGTCCTAACTACTTTTAAACTTGTGAGAGTTTTTTTTATTATTTATGCATTGGGGCTTTCTCATAAAAACATGAGAAAAGTTTTAGATGTGAGCTATGACTAAATTATCAATAATTTACATATCAAAGTGAAACAGTGTGACAAACGAAAATAAATATCTATTTTTTCTCAATTCTTGAGAAAATTTAAAAAGATTTTTAAAATTTAAACAAAAAAGATCATTATCAACAACAGAAAATAACTTTATTAACCAACTGGAATTTTGAAGAAAAATGAATTAAAATTAATATCTTCAAACTTTTTCGATATTTTTTTTCGCTTTTTTACATTTTGTGTAAATTTTTTAAAATCTCTTCTAATTTTAAATTATTTTTGAATCTTGTTAAAACTTTTAAATCGTCTAAATATTTTTAAAACTAATTAAATTTTTTCAAAATTTGTTTAACATTCTGCAAAATTAAAAATGTTTGCAATCAAATTTTGCATATTTTTGTTGAACATATCGAAAATCTTTTGAAATTTTATTAAAAAGTCTCGTAGGATAAAAAAGAAATCAACATTTTTTTTCGAAATTTTTAAAAATCTAAATTCCCTTTTAAATTTTATGAAACTTTTTCAAATTGTTAATTATTTCTGAAACTTTTACAAAATTTCTAAATTAGGAAAATTGTTTTTAAAATCTTCTAGACTTGTTTTAAAACTTCTAAAACTATTCAAATTTTTATTAAAATTTAGAGTCAAATTTTCCCAATAAATTTCAAAAAAATATTATCCTGTTAAAGCTTTGCAAATTTTTAAACGTTTTTTAAATGTTGTTTTTGAAATATTAAAAATTTTATAATTTGTTAAAAAATTTTAGGTAAATATTTTTAATCCTAAAAAATTAGAAATTTTACATCAAAATATTGGACATTCTGTTTTGAAATTTTAAAAGAACATTTGAAATTTTTCGGAATCTTTTCAAAACTTCTAGCATTCTTAATATTTTTTAAAATAATTAAAATTTTATTAATGCATCTAAAAAATTGAAAAAAAGCACTAAAATCGTTCAGATTCTTTTTTTAAAATTTGAGAAATATTTACAAATAATCACTTTTCAAATGTAATAAAATTAAAAATTTTCCCAGAAGCCTTAAGAATTTTTAGATTATTTTGCAACGATTCTAAATCTTTAAAAAGCTTAAAAATTAAATTTCAAAATCCTTAAACCTTTAGGGGACACATTATGAAAAAAGAAATCCTTAAACGTCTAAACTTTGTTTTTTTTTTTAATTTCTAAGCCTTCTAAATATCTTTTGAAATATTTAAATCTTTATAATTTCTTAAATAAATTTAGGTAAATATTTTTAATCCTAAAAAATAAGAAATTTTACATCAAAATATTGGACATTCTGTTTTGAAAATTTAAAAGAACATTTAAAATTTTTCGAAATCTTTTCAAAACTTCTAGCATTCCTAATATTTTTAAAAATGATTTGAATTTTAATAATGAATCTAAAAAATTAAAAAAATGTACTAAAATCTTCCAGATTCTTTTTTTAAAAATTTTAGAAATATTTACAAATTATCATTTTTCAATTGAAAAGATATTTACAATTTTCCCAGAAATCTTCAGAATTTTTAGATTATTTTGCAACAATTTTAAATCCTTAAAAAGCTTCAAAATTAAATTTAAAAATCCTTCAACCTCTAAGCTTTGTTTTTTTCAAATTTCTAAGCCTCCTAAATATCTTCTTAAATGATTCTAATGTTTATTCAAAGTTTTTTTTAAATTCTACAAAAATAAAAAAATTTCTTTCTATTCTTCCAGATTCTTTTTCGAAATGTTTCAATTTTTAATGAATATTCTGTTTTTACATTTCAAAGGGACATTTAAAAATTTTTTGAATCTTTTCAAAACTTCTAACATTCTCAATATTTTTAAAAATTATTCAAATTTTATTAATGCGACTCAAAAAATTTTTTAAATTCACTAAAATAGCCCAGATTCTTTTTTGAAAATTTTAGAAATATTTACAAATGATCATTTTTCAATTAAAAAGGAAATTAAAATTTTCCCAGAAACCTTCAGAATTTTTAGATTATTTTTTAAGGATTCAAAATCCTTATAAAGTTTCAAAATTAAATTACAAAATCCTTAAACATCTACACTTTATTTAAATTGGTTTAAATCTTTGTTAGTCACATTTTTTAAATTTCTAAGCCTTCTAAATATCTTTTTTATTGCTGCTAATGTTTATTAAAAGTTTTTAAAAATTCTACAAAAATAAAAAAATGCTTTCCACTCTTTCAGATTATTTTTCGACATGTTTTAATTTTTAATGAACATAATTTTTTGATTCAGTTTACCAACTAAACATTTTATTTACCAAAACCCGATTTTTTTTTAAATTTATAAAAACAGAAGTTATTTTCAGATTAAAAGAAACAAGTTTCAATTGTGCTGATAGAAAAATAAGGCCTTTTTGGACCACCCTAGTAAAGAAGCTTTCTTTTAACAAAAAATTTTATCTATTAAATTTTTATTCTTTTTCAGTATGGTGGTGAAGCAGGAAGAAGGTTATCGCCACATGAAAAGCCTCTCGAGCTTCAAGATACTTTTTTACAAAGACTCGGTTATCAAGATCCCTCGAGGAGAGCCCGACTCGGTGTCGATCCTGAACTACGTTATCTCATTTCTTTTCACGTTGGTAAGTTCCCAAAAAAATAATTATAAAAAAAGCAAGAAATTTAATATTTTATTATTTGCAATAAGTAAAATAGATTTTCCGCTACAAAGAAGTAGGAAGAATTTATGTGCAACTACTTAAAATAGAAAGCTACCTCGAAGTTCTAAAGAGAATACTTTACTCTCTTCGGAGAGAACATAAAATTTTATGAAAAAAGATACTGAGAACGGGCGAAGGTAGAGAGAAGGAATAATATCCTTTTTAAAAGCTCAGCATAAATAATTTAGAGCATTTTTTTATTTTAAAAGCGGAAATAATAATAATAAATTAATAAAAGTAGGTCATCTGCTAATAATCTTCTCTTTCTACTTCCCTTCTCTAACCCGAGATTCCCCTCCCTTACTCGCACTCTTTTATAATCATTTTTATTTTATTTTTCACTGGAACTTTCTTTACTTACTTCTCTTATCTCCTCTCCCCTCACTTTTCCCACACTCTCTAATTTTTGACCACTTTCACTAATTCCCCTCCTCTCACTTTCACCACTTCTTCTCTTTTCGATTTTTCCACTTCCCTATCATTTATTTTCTATTTCCTTATATTCCATTACCTCCCTTACTTCCACTGATCTCAGTTTCCATACTTCCCCACCCCTTATTTCTTATTCTTTTGCTCACTTCTTTGTAGACTTTTTCTCCTCACTTACCTTTCCTTAACACACACTTTACTTACTTTGTGTTATCTCGTTTCCCCTCGCTTTTCCCACTCCCTCCAATTTTTGATCACTTACACTATTTCCGCTCCTCTCACTTCCATTACTTCTTCTCTCCTAATTTCTTCTACTTCCCTTTCCTTTATTTTCTATTTTCTTATATTCCATTACTTCCCTTACTCCTTACTCCTTTGCTACCTTACCTCCCTTAATCCTTATTTCCTTGCTACCTTACCTCTCCTAATTCTGCTCCTTCTCCACCCATCATTGACTATTACTTCTCTCATTTCTTTATACACTCACCTTTCCTGACTTCCCTTACCTTAGATTTTGCATGTACTCCCCTACTCACCCTTATTTATAATCATTTTTTCTACTTCCTATCACTTACACTCGCTTTGCCTAGTTACCCTCCCTTACCCCCCATACTTCTTCTAATTTTTCATTACTTCCACTAATTCTCATTCAATTATTTCTTTTTCTTTCTGTTTCCCATTTCTTCTATTTCCGCTCCCTTTAGGTCCCCTTTCCTAATGTTTCATCAACTCCCTTACTTCCACTACACTTACTCCTCATTTCGCCGTATTTATCCTACTTTCCTTCTTCAGATCTCGCTTCACCCCTTTTATTAATCCTCATTTCTAATCAATTATTTTACTCCCCCTCGGTTAGACTCATTTCACCTACTCTCCCTTACTGACTTACCCTACTTAACCTACTTCTCCTAATTTTCCATCACTTCCACTTATATGATTCCCCTCATTTCTTCTACCTCCCCACCATTCATTTTCTTTTTAATTATGTCCGATCGCACAGTGGGTTAAAAAAAACGTTCATGGACAAATTGATTTTTAGAAGGCCAATTTCCTACTCTCCCCTTACTTATCCTAATGATCATTTCCCCTTATTTCTCCCCACTTGTCCTTCCATTATTTACCTCATTTTTCCTAATTCTTCACTTTAATTTCACCTCACTTCCTCTAGTTTTCCTCCACTAATTTCCCCTTATTGGAAAAATTCCTAAAAAGAAGTATTTTGAAAGAAAATAAGTAGTTTGAAAATTGATAAAACCAGTTAAAATTAAGATGGTGACAAAATTTTAGAAATATAATCTTTTTTGGTTAAAATCTTGACTATTTGGTTAAAAGTTGAAGTCATTTGTTAAAAATCCATTTTTTTGGTTTTAAATTTATATTTTCAAGTTGAAGAAATTAATCCAATTTTAGAAAATTCGTCTATTTTCGTGAAAATTTAATCCTTTTTGGTTGAAAATGAAAGTGGTTAAAAATTCATATTTTTTGTTACTTCCCATCTTTCCCTTACTTTCTTACCCTCTAAATTCTCCTTACTTCCGCTAGATCCTTAGATCTCACTTGCCCTTACCTTGTCACCCTCAGTTCTAATAATCTCCCTACTTCCCCTCACTTACTCTCATTAACTTTACTCCCCATTCACTTCACTTCACTCTCCTTCTTCTCCTAGCCACACTTTTCCTACTCCTAAAATTTCTTTTTACTTCCACTGCTTCTCCTTCACTTATTTATTTTATTTCCTCTTTCCTCATTTCTTCCACCTTTCCTCCATTCATTTCCCCTTTCATTGGATCCCATAACCTTCCTTTGTTAACCCTTTCATTATATCGCATGACCTTTTTCACTTCTTCTAATCTCCTTTCCCCAGACTTCGCTACTTCCCTTCCCCTTATTCCGCACTACATCTCTTACTTCCCCAATCAATAATTTCCCCTAAATTCCCCCTAATTTTTCTTCCCTTATTTGCCTCTTTTTTCCTACTTCTTCACCCTTATTTCTCCTGCTTCCCCTCACTTACTCTCATGAACTCTGTCCCCGTCCCCGCTTTCCTACTTTCCCAACTCCTACAATTTTCTTTCACTTTCACTGCATTTCCTTTACTTATTTATTTTATTTACTCTTCTCTTATTTCTTCAACCTCTCCTTCTTTCATTCCCCCTTTCATTATGTCCCATTACCTATCTTTATTACCCTTTTCATTATATCGCATCACCTTCCATACTTCTTGCTTACTCTCATTAACTATGCCCCTTTCCTCTATTATCCTACATTCCCTACTCCTACAATTTCCTTTCACTTTCACTGCTTCTCCTTTACTTATTTATTTTATTTCCTCTTCCCTCATTTATTCTGCATCTCCTTTTTTTATTTCCCCTTTCATTATATCCCATCACCTTCTTTTATTAACCCTTTCATTATATCGCATCACCTTCCATACATCTTCTAATCTCATTTCTCCTGACTTCGCTACTTTCCTTCGCCTTATTCTGCACCACTTCCCTTACTTCACCGAACTATCATTTCCCCGTAATTCCTTTTAATTTTTATTTCCTTATTCACCTCTTTTTTCCTACCTCTTCACCCTAAATTCTCCTACTTCTCTCACTTACTCTCATTAACTGTGCCCCCTTCCTCTCTTTCCTACCTTCCCTACTTCTCCTTCACTTATTTATTTTCTTTCCTCTCCCCTCATTTCTTTAACCTCTTCTTCTTTCATTTCCCTTTTTAGTATATCTTATGAGATTCCTTCATTAACTGTTTCATTATATCTCATCACCTTCCTTTAATAACCCTTTTATTATATCGCATCACCTTCCACACATCTTCTTATCTCATTTCCCCTGACTTCGCTACTTCCCTTCCCCTTCTTCCACACCACTTCCCTGACTTACTCAAACCATCATTTCCCCTAAATTCCCCCAATTTTTCTTCCCTTATTTACCTCTTTCTTCCTACTTCTTCATCCCAACTTCTCCTACATCCCCTCACTTACTCTCAATAACTCTACTCCTCTTCTACACTTTCCCTACTTCTCCCAGCCACACTTTCCCTGCTCCTAAAATTTCTTTTTACTTTTACTGCTTCTCCTTCACTTATTTCACTTATTTGCTCTCTCCTCTTTTATTCTACCTCTCCTTCTTTTTTTGCCCTTTCATTATATCCCATAACCTTCCTTTATTAACCCTTTCATTATATCGCATCACCTTGCACATTTCTTCTAATCTCATTTACCCTGACTTCGGTACTTCCTTTCCCCTTATTCCGCACCACTTGCCTTACTTCCAAAAACTATCATTTCCCCTCAATTTTTCCCAATTTTTCTTTTCTTATTTACCTTTTTTTTCCTAATTGTTTGCCCTAATTTCCCCTCACTTCCCCCCGGTTTTCTTTCCTAATTTTCTCTTTGTGGAAAAATCACTGAAAAGAAGTATATTGAAAAAATTAGTGGTTTTGAAATTGATGAAACCAGTTGAAATCAAGATGGAAACAATATTTTTATCGTCTTTTAAGTCTATCTTCTTTAGGTTATTAATGCTCTTAAAGAGGATAATTTCATCAGTGTGTGATATTGTTGAATAAGCTTATTAGGGTTAACATGATAAGAATATCCTCTAATACATTTTTATGTGTTATAACTCGCGTTGTATTTCGCATAGATTAATTTACGAGGTAGATCATGAATTAATGCATACATAAATTTATTTCGCTCTCCAATTATACAATGTAACGCAGTTTATCTTTCTCTAGAATATACTCGAGAATACACTGCATAAGTAAAAGGTGTTTTATTGTAAATAATTAACAAATTTTTGTATTCCTTTTCTTTAAAAGTTTCGTTTTTTTATCTGTTATTCAAATTACTACTCGTCTGCATCATTCATTTTCCAATCAATACTTTAAAATATGTAATTTTATTTTATGATAAAATTTATTTCTTAATGGTTTTCAAGAATTTGGAGAAAAGAAAACATTTCTGATTGAAAAGGATTTTTTAATACTTGAAAGAAATATTTAATTATAATTAAAACTGTCACGATTTGATGATTAATTCTGGAAGTTAAGAAAAAGAAAATAATAATAATTATAAGAAAGATTTTACCATAATAAAACTGATTATTTACCAAACTGAGTTTTAGGTTTCAAAGATATTAAAATATTTCGACAAAGAATCCTGAGGATTATAAAAATATTTTTTTTGTTTAGCACGATTTAAAGACATTTTAAAAATAGTTCATTATTTTAAAAGACATTAGGAAGGCAACATAGTTTCTGAATGATTAAAAAATAATTTGAAAATTAAAAATCTTTTTAAAATTGTAAGCAGTCTGTACATTTTTGAAAAGTTTAAAATAAAATTTAGATGCATTTATAGATTTTGAAAGGTTTTAAGAAATTAAAAAAAATTTAAGATTTCTCAGAACATTTAAAATGAGTCTTTATTTAAAAAAATTAATTGTAAGAAAATCGAATAAAATATTTTAAAATTTTAAAAAGATTTGCAAAATTGATAAATAAGAATCCGGAAGGTAAAGAGACAATTTGTTTGATTTTTAGTATTATGAAAAATTGTAGACCTACTTCAAATTATTTAAAAATAAATAATTTGAGAAGTTTTTGAAGGATTCGAAAATAATTTAAAGTATGAAAAAATGTTAAAAAGTTTAAAACAAAATTTTGACTTTTGAAGATGCCGAAAAAAAAACTTTTTAAGACTTCTGAAATATTTCAACAGCATACCATTTTTTTGAAGATTCCTAGCAGGGGCGGATCCAGCGAGGGGCTAGGGTGGGCGATCGCCCCCCCTGAGCCTACAAATATTTTAGCAATTACCGCCAAAAAATTCCTTTTTTTTTTTTAGAATTTCAAGATAATATTTCTACGATCGCCCCCCCCCCCCTAGGTAGCTGGCTGGATCCGCCCCTGATTCCTAGGATAAATTCTAATTGCTTTTCTATTTAAAAAATTTATTTTAAGATAAAATTTCACGATATTACAAAAAAATTTAATTGATTACCCAAAATTTCATAATGGAATATAGAAGATTTTAAAGTAAAATTGTAAGTTTAAGAGGTATTTGAAAGTTTTTAAACGTTAAAATACTAATTTAGAATTTCCAAAATTAAAAAAAAACTTTTAAATAAATGTAGATTTTTTTAAAAGTCTAAAATAATATTTGAAACACTTTTAAGATTTTTGAAATGTTCAAAATAACGAAAAAATCCCAAAGATTCCTGTAAAATTTAAAGTAAGCTTTTGTTTAGAATTTTGGAAAATTTTACAGAATTTTAAAACATATCCAAAATATATTTTTTTAATTTGAATGATTTTAATGCAATTTTAGTAATTTTGTGCAATCATTTAAAAATCTGAAAGAAAATTCGAATTATTCCAAAAGTTATTTCAAAAACCTAGAAGTTTAGAAGAGATCAAAAATATTTAAAATTTATGAAGATAAAAAAATTTTGTGACCGAAATGTACATTTTTTGAAACTTGGAAATTGAATTTTAAAACTTTTTAAAGATTTTGGCAGGTTTCAAAATAACAAAAAATATTGAAGACTCCTGAGAAATTTAAAAGCAATGTTTTATGTTATAAATAATAATTAACAAAAGTATGTAATAACATTTGTAAAAATTCAAAAAGGTTTCCAAAATTGTCAAAAAAGAATCTGGAAGATTTTAAAGCAATTTTTTTACTCTTGCAGAAATTTTAAAAATAATATTAAAAATATGAATCATTTAAGAAGATATTTAGAAGAGTTAGAAATTTGAAAAATATTAAAAATAATATAAAATTTAAATAGATTTCAACAAATTTTAAACATAACGTAGACAAAAATATTTACTATAAAGTCTGAACTATTACATTTATTGTTAAGAATTCATATTTTTGTTTAAAAATTTAACTTCTTGTTTAAAATTTATAAGAATTTGTTAAAATTTAACTTTTTTGGTTTAAGATTCAGCAGCGTTAAAAAACTATGTTGAAAATTCGCGCATTTTTTGATTTTTTTTCTTTTTTTTTATAAAATTAATTTTTGCGAAGAAAAATAATTAATTTAGTTTAAAATTAACTTCTTTGTTAAAAATTTATATACTCATGTTGAACAATTAAAATATTTTACAGAAAAAGTGTCCCTTGAGGTGAAATATGAAATTAAATATGAAATTAAAAATTAATTTTGTTGTTGAAATTTTGATTTTAAATCTGAAAAATCTTCCAAAATATTTATAATTATCCTAAACATTTGAAAAAAATGATATTTATATTACCTTAAAAAACACAAGCTAATAAAATAAAAAAATAAATGGTTTTGCGTTATTTTTTTTGTATGAAATATAACATTTCTCCTGAAATCAAAAAACTAGGATTGATGATGATAGTATTATTGAATTTAACGAGCTTTCCTGAATTCAAAAAATTTATTTTGTAAAAAGATTTAAAGGCTTAGAACGTCCTTCAAAAGGAAGAAGATTTTCTACATCGTGTAGTTTCGACAATTACAGAACTTTCAGAGAAGATCGTCAACCTAACGAGTGTGAAAAAATGAAAAAAAAAAATCTTTTCTATTCACGTCAGCCGGTGCCGTTTTGAGAGGTCTTCATTTGTGCAATTAAAACACGAAATAGCTCTATGCTTTATATAATTAAATATTGACAAATTTTTAACAAAATATTTATATTTTCAACCCTGAACATATGAATTTTCAACTAAAATTTTATTTAAAACAAAATATTTTAATTTTCAACCAAACAAATTAATTTTCTATCGAAAGAGAAGAATGTTCATAAAAATATTTTACCTTTTTAGCCTGAAAATATGAATTAATAGATAAGAAGTTTGTTTTAAACCAAAAAGTTCAATTAAATTTAAAAAAATTTAATTTTTCAATTTTTACCTAAAAAGACTTTAATTCATCCAAGAAAGGTAAATTTAAATAAAACGCTAAACCTTTGCTCAAACCAGCTTATTTTTGCATTAAAAAGATAAATTTTTAACCTCAAAGATTAATTTTCTGACAAAAAGGAAAATATTTCACAAAAAAACATGAATTTTCAACAAAACAGGTACATTTTCAACTAAACAGGCGAATTTTAAAAGAAAAATGTCATAGCTAATATTTCACTTGAAAAAAAAACAGTGTGACAGTGGGGCCACACGACAGAAGTGAAATTTTGATTGATTACCATTACATTTTTTTATAAGGAATCATCATGAGTTTTTAGGATATCACGTAGAAAGATAATGCAGATAAGTAGAAAGAGAGAAAAGAAAAAATTCACGCTTTCTTAGAATGGCAGTAGTGGGGACGTTTAAAATGAATCTCGAGGAATTGCGATTAGTATCGCAAAATGGAGCTGCGATTACAGAGAGGGGGCGCTACATGTTTTCTTAGAATGGCAGTAGTGGGGATATCAAAGAGCAATCTCGCACAAAATTGAATCCTTCCCAAACAAAATTAATTTTCTTTCAAACATTTGCATTTTTAATAAAAAAAATATTACATTTCTACGAATGGAGATAAATTTTAAAACATTATTTAAACTAAGTCGCATTATTTCTAAGATTTTGAAAGATCTTTCAAAACTAAAATTGCTTTTTGAAAATTGTCTTAAAATCTTTTATATTTTTTTTATATTTTTGGAAACCTTCATAAATTTTTTTTTTAAATTACCTTTTATGAATAAAAAAAAAACAAGACATGTATCTACGTAACTTGAAAAAAAATTTCTTTAAGCTTTTAAAATTTTTAAACAGCTTCGAATTCTTTAAAAACTTAAAAAAACAAAAAAAAAAAAAGATTATGTAAAAACTTTTACCATATAATGTTTTTAAATGATTCGAATATTTCTTTAAATTTTTAATAAATTCTGAAAAATTAAAATGAATGTTCTAAAGTTTTTCAGATTCTTGTTAAGCAAATTTGGAAATCCTTTCAAATATTTTACGTTTCTTTTAAATAATATTTAAAAAAATACACGATTCCTTAGAATGGCAGTAGTTGGGACGTTTAGAAGGAATCTCGAGGAATTGTGATTTGTATCTCACAGGGGAGATGTGATTACAGAGAGGGGGGGATACATGATTTCTTAGAATGGCAGTAGTGGGGATATCAAAAATGAATCTCGCACACAATTGAAATTTTGAAAGATCTTTCAAAATTAAAATTGTTTTTTGAAAATGGTCTTCAAATCTTTTATATATTTTTCTTATATTTACGGAAAACTTCATGAATTTTCTAATAAAATTAACTTCCATCTTTTACCATTTTAAATTATTTATTTATCCTTTAATGAATACTAACATTCTAAATAATATTAAAAAAGATTCGAATTTTTTCTGAAATTCAGAAAAATTAAAAAAAATTGACCTAAAGCTACATTTGTTTAAGTGCTTTAAAATATTTTAAATTTATAATTATTCTTGAATCGTTTGAAAATTTCTAAGACTTCTGATAATTTTTTTGAATGATTCGAATATTTCTTTAAATTTTTAAGAAAATCTGAAAAACTAAAATAAATGTTCTAAAATTTTTCAGATTCTTGTTAAGCAATTTTGAAAATCCTTTCAAATATTTTACGTTCCTTTTAAATAATATTTAAAAACTAACTAAAATTTGTTCTATATATATATATTTTTTTGCAACATTAGGAAATTTTTTAATGTTTTTAAATCTGTTGCAATTTCCTTTTAGAATTAATTTCTAAAAATAAAAAGCGAGGTCTAAAAAAATCCGAAAAATAAGATTCTCTCATAAAGTAATTTCTCAAATAAAAAATTCTTAAATAATAAAAGTCTAATGTTACTAAATTGAAAAATTCCCGACAAAAAATTTCCAAATTACAAAATATCCCAACTTGGAAAATTCCGAATTTAAACAATTAAAAATTACAATAACATTCGGGTCCCAATAAAAACTCATTTGTAAGTTTTTTAGGAATCTTAAAAAAAATTTCTTTATTTTCTTCAAAAAGTTGGAATTTAAAAAAAAAACGTTTCTTCGGTCTCTTCAAAAATCTAGATTTTTCTTCAAACTTTTTGTAATCAATCGTCTTAAAACCTTCCGAAATTTTTTTTAGCAAATTTTTTTATCGTTTCAAATGTTTTAAAAACTTTTTATATATTTTTTTTAAATTAATTTTTCAGAATATAAAAAATACTTTTTAAAGTCTCTAGGAATTTTAAGAAAGTTTTCTGAATCGCCTAAAAAACCTTTTAAAATCCAGAAAAAGCTTCACAATTTTATTTTAAAAAACTTCAAGAATCTACAATAAAAATAAGAGATAAAAAATAAAAAAATAATAATAATTAAGTACTGATTTATATAATTGTTCTTGTGATCGGTCAGGGATTATTATTTATCCTACAATAATATCATCCTAATGATCATTCTGGAAATGCGAATCAGAGAAGCATGTTTTTCCGATATTTCGATTCCCTGAAGTATTCATATTCTGGGTTTTATATTCACTGATTGTATAAATTTATACTCAATATGAAGTTATTGAAAAATTTACAGTTTGAAATTTTCCTGTAAAATTGAACCAATTAGTAGTTGAAAGCAAAATGAGATTACTAGATAGAAAATTCTAAATAATTTAAATACAGAAACCTCACCAAATAATTTCTTATAAATTTTATTTTCATTAATAAAAAAAATGTTAAAAAAATTGATTACTTGTGGTAGGATAATAAGTAGGCGTTCTTCGTAACATTTTGAACTCTTGATCCAATTTTGAAAGCGTTAAGTTTTCCGATTTTGAGAAGATTCAAAAAAATTTTTTTAAGATTTCTGATATGTTTAATCAAAATTTTAACAAAAAAGTCTACTTTTAAACATTTAGTTAATTTTTGAACCAAAACAAGATAAATTTTCAATGAAGAATTTAAGGCGCAATTAATATTCAAACCAGAAAACTTTTTCATTTTAAATCAAACATAGATGAAGTTTCAAAGAAGTAGTGAATTTTTCAAATAAAAAAGATTGTTATTCAACCAGTTGGATTATTTCCAATAAGGACGATCTTTTTCCAAATTTTTTGATTCTTTATTTCACTATTATTTTATTTTATTTTTTTATTTTTTTATATTTTTTATTATATTATTTTATTATTTTTTTACCAAAAAGATTTATTTTGTACTTAAAGGATAAATTTTAAACGAAATTATTACATTTTCAACCAAAGAAATGTATTTTTAACTAAAATTATGAAATTTCTACCAAAAAATAAAACTTCCTATAAAATAGTTCAATTTCTGTATTCAAAAATCTGAATTTTTATTTAAAAAGTTTATTTTGAACCAAAAAGTGAAACTTTTTACAAAAAATTGAATTTCAGACTAAATATTTAAATTTTAAATCAAACAGATAAATTTTTTGCCAAAAAGGCAAATTTTCAATAAAAATAATTACATTTTCGACGAAAGATCTAAATTTGGAACTAAAATTATGAATTTGTTACCAAAGAATTGAATTTTGAGCAAAGTATATATTTCAACTTTTAACAAATTATTTAAATCTTGAACCACGTAAGCTCAATTTTTAACGAAAAACATAATTGTTTATGTTTAGAGAGAAAGATTTTTTTATTTTAAATAAAAAAGAGTTGAATTCATAAAAAATGAATTTTTAACAAAATAGTTTAATTCTGAAAATGAAACTTTTAAACATTTTCTAAAAGTGCTCGAATTATTCTTAAAAATTGATCAAATTGTCTTGAACAGGACATTTTTAGAAATCTTATAAATTTCGTTGAAAAAAAAAATTATTTTAGCAAAAGGAAAGATCGTTTTAAATTCTTTTAGGAATCCTAAAAAAAGGTTTTTTTTTTGGTTTCTTGAAATGTTTTCAAATTTTTTTCAAATCTTAACGTTTCTTTTTAAAATTCTTCAAAAATTTGAAAAAATTAATCTTTTCAAAACTTATAAAACTCCTAAATGTTTTTTTAAATAATTCGGATTTTTCATCAAAATTTTTAATATTCTGTAAAATTAAAAAAATTGCCTTAAATTGTTTTGAAATCTTTCAAAATGATTACAATCCTTCAATATTTTTTCAAGAAATCTTCTAAAATATTTTGTTTGAAATTTTTTTAAATTTTTTCAAATATTTAAAATATGCTTTCGAATTTTTCAAAAAGGAATTATTCTTTAATATTAAATAATTCTTAAAAATTAAAACTCTCTCTTTCATAAATAATGTTGACAAAAGACTCTTTTCACCTTTATTCATTAAATAATAAATCTAAAAATAAAATTTTCTGAAATTTTTAGAAATCTTTCAAAATTCATTGAAAAAAATTAATTTAGCAAAAGGAAAGATCGTTTTAAATTCTTTTAGAAATCCTAAAGAAAGGTTTTTTTGTTTCTTGAAACATTTTCAAAATTTTAAAAATCTAAAAATTTCTTATTAAAATTCTTTAAAAATTAAGGTTTTGTTTTAAATTTATTGAAGTCTTTAATAATTTGCAATAATTAATCTTTTCAAAACTTCTAAAATTTCTAAATTTTTTAAAAAAATAATTCGGATTTTTCATAAAAATTTTTTATGTTCTGTAACATTTTAAAATTGCCTGAAATTGTTTTGAAATCTTTTAAAAACATTAAAATACTTCAATATTTTTTAATAAATCTTCTAAAATGTATATTTTGTTTGAATTTTTTGAAATTTTTCCAAATATTTAAAATATGCTTTCGAATTTTTCAAAAAACTTTTTAAGCTAATTCAAAGTTTTCTTAAAATTGTTTCAAATCCTGCAAAATTAAAAAAATGGTGAGTTTGAATGTTTAGAAATATTAAATAATATTAACAATAAATATAAAAATATAAAAAATATAAAAATAAATAAAAATAAAAATATTAAATAATTCTTAAAAATTAAAATTCCCTCTTTTATAAATAATATTGACAAAAGACTCTTTTCACCTTTATTCATTAAATAGTAAATCTAAAAATAAAATTTTCAGTTTTCAATTTGGGTTTTATAACCTTCAGCAGAAATAGGGAAGGGGAAGTAGGGGAAGCAGGGGAAATGAGGGGAGAGGAGTTAGGGGAAATCAAGGCTTGGGAACCAGAGAATAGAGTAGAGTTTAGAAGAGGGGAAGTAGAGAAGGTAGTGTGAAATGAAGGAGGGGAAGTAGAGAAAGTATGGGGAAAGTGAGAAAAAATAAGGGTTATATAAGCCTAAAGTGAGAGGGAGTGAGAAAATGCGAGGTAAAGTGAGAAAAAATTTGAAAAGGGGAAGTAGGGTAAATATCGAAAAGCGTAGCGAAGAATATAAGGGGAGAGAGAATAGTGGTAGTAAGGTAAAATGGTAAGGGGTCGTAGTAGGCAAAGCGAGGGAAGTCAAGGAAGGGATAGTACAGGAAATTAGATAAGGGAAGTGAGTTAAGTTATACGGGGGCTAGCTAAATATTGTGGATGAGTAGTGGAGGATATTAATGGGTGGAGAAGGAAAATGGTGAAACGGGTGTGTTAACCGAGGAAGTGATGAGATGGGAGTAGATGAGGTGATGGGAATTTAGGAGCAGAAGTAGAGAATACTATAGAAAATTATGTAAACGATAACGTTAGGAAAGGGAGAAGTAGGGAAAATTAGGGATGGTAAGAATGAGGATACGTGTATGTGTAAGAGAAATGAAGAGAAGCGAAAAAAAGATAAGGGGGAAAAGAAGTAGGGAGATTGAGGGGGAGTTAAGAAATTATTAAAGGCGTGGGAGGCTAGTGAGGTAAGTGGTGGGATGGTAAGTAGACGAGTGCGAGTAAGTAGAAGAGGCAAAGCGATGACAGGGGAAGAAAAGGAGGCGAAGAGGAGTGTTAGCTTAAGAAGCGAGGAGAGGGGAAGGTAAGTGGTGGGATGATAAGTAGACGAGTGCGAGTGAGTAGAAGAGGCAAAGCGATCTCAGGGGAACAAAAGCAAGCGAAGAGGAGTGTTAGCTTAAGAAGCGAGGAGAGGGGGAGGTAAGTGGTGGGATAATAAGTAGACTAGTGCGAGAGAGTAGAAGAGGCAAAGCGATGACAGGGGAACAAAAGCAGGCGAAGAGGAGTGTTAGCTTAAGAAGCGAGGAGAGGGGGGTAAAGGATGCAGCAGTGGGTGAAGGGAGGAAAAATAGTGATAGCGAAGAGGGGGAAGTAGGAGAAGTAGGGGATAAAATTTGTGGGATAGGAAGATTTAAACAACTTAACTAACGTATTAATGTGATAATTTTTATAAATAATTTTAATAAATAATTTTTGAATAATTGAAAATTAGAATTTTTTGACGCTTTTCGTCTTCTGAAAATGGGGAAAATGTGAGCAAATTAATTTTGCTGTGCCAGCCTTCTGTTTATATATGTATAGCCTTTTCTCCGAGTTTAATTTCGAGAGTCGAACTCGCACTGCAAATCCTAGGCGAGTTGACAAGGTTTAGACTATTTTCTTAAGATCTTTGAAACTTGGGCGACAGAGTCGTAACTTTCTTCTCGTATTCTCGGATATATAGTTTATAAGTGCTTCGTTTCAGTTTTGTATCACTTGAAAAGCGAGGTTATCCTTTCATGAATATTATTGAATAGTCTGCAAAATAATAATGATAATAATAAATTGCTTATTTAATTGCAATGCGCAGAATAACTAGAGCAGAGATAAATTTTCACCTAAATAACAGTTGGAAAATTTAATTAAAATTTTCATGAGAAATTTAATTTGCGTGCAATTTGTTGACGGTGGTTCTTTATTTTATGCTTCACATATTTGAAGCATAGCTCTAAAAGAGAATACATTAGAGATGACGTATTTAAAAATAATAACCGTTTCAAGCAAGTTTTTTCTGAAATCCACTCAATCCAAGTTAAATTTAAAAAGCGAAGGAACAAAAATTCTGCGGACTCACTTTTAAATATAATTAATCATAAATTGTCAAAATAATGGAATTTTCCACAAAATAATTATATTTTAAACCAAATAGTTAAATTTTTAACTACATAGTTGGATTTTTCTTCTGCAAAGATGTCATTAACCAAACAGTTGAACTTTTGAAAAAAAGGAAAAAAATTTCAGCAAAAGTGTTAAATTTTTGATCAAATCTCACCAAGCGCCCGCTTAATTAAGCCACGCCCCTAACGCTTAACGAGAAATATCTCTAAGACGCATTGTTTGATTATTTGATTATTGCTGCACGCACGCGCATTTAATGCTTCGCTCAAGAAGCTTACTGAATTTAGAAATAGTGGAAAGAAAAGACACTTGGCGATAAAAGGTGCTTTGTAAAAAGGCACCTTGCGAGTGGCTACTATACTTGAAGTTTCTAGCTGAACAGAGGGATTTTCAATTAATTATTTTAATTTTTCAATAAAATAGTTACATCTTTGATCAAATACAATACTCTCACAAAGCGCCTAGTTCTATAGATACGAGACGCTCACTAAGCGCCTGATTAGATAAGCCACGCCCCTACGGCTTAGGGGGAAATATCTCTGAGACGCTTTGGCGGATTATTTGAATATCGTGCCACGCATGCGCATCCAATTCTTCGCTCAAGGAGTTTACCGAATTTAGAGGTAATGAAGGGCAGAGGTGCTTGGTGATACAAGGCGCTTGGTGATACAAGGCGCTTGGTGATAAAAGGTGCTTGGTGATAAAAGGCGCTTTGTGAGTAGCTAATGTAATTGAACTTTCTCCCTGTAAATATGATTTTTCATTTAAATGGTTTAATTTTTAACAAAATGTATTTAGAGTTAAATAAAAACGGTTGTATTTTCAAAAAAATAATTAAGTTTACAACAAATGAGGTCATTTAAGGTGAAATATCAAACTTTATTGATAGACAGAATATAAATTTTAAAGGAAAATCGCGATATCTGTTTCATAACAATAATAATTTATTCTCTTCTCGTCTTTTTCTTGCATTTGCCTAGAAGGTACTCAGGAAACGTAATACTGATCGGCTCTGCTAGCATTATAATGGGGAAGGAAGTTAGAATATTTTATTCGTATAATATCCTATACAAAGTAGCAAAACATCCACATAGGATCGGGATGCTTTAATTTAATAATAATATTTAGTAGGCTATTTTCGAGGCGAAACTAATTTAATAAGATGGTAATAAGGAAAGTGTTTTTACTTATATAATTCAGAATAAATAAACATAATAAATTAATTAAATAATAAAATTGTTGAACTAGAATTATATTTATTTCAATTTTGTTTTTAAACAAATTTAAAGTTAAAAATGTATGCTTCTGATGAAAAATTAAACAATTTAATATAACATTATTCTACTCTTTAGGTATTTAAAAAATTTGTTAGAGAATATTTTTTTGTTAAAAAATCACCTTTTTGGCTTGAAAATTAAACTTTTTTCGGTCCAAAGATTTTTTTTAACTAAAAATATGACTCTGATGTGAAAACTTCAATTTTTGGTTAAAAATTAATTATTTTAACTAAAGTTAGACTATTCCATTTTCAGTTGAAAATGTATCTTTTTTAATTTAAAATTTAACTACTTGGTTAAAACTTAAACTGCTTTGTTAAGCATCAGTTGTTTTGGTTGAAGATTCTTGGTTTTATTTTTAAAAAAATTTTTTAAATAAAACTATTTTGTTGGAAAAATTCTTTTTTGGTTGAAAACTAACTTTTTTGACTTTAAACTTCCTATTTCATTTTTGGATAAAATTTGTTTCGCATTATTAAAAAATTTAAGTATTTTGTTAAATTTCGGTTTTTTCTGTAGAAAATTAAAACTCTTACTTGAAAATTTATCTTTTTGGTTGAAAATTAGTTTCTTTTTCTGTTAAAAACCATTTTTTTTCATTGAAAATTTATTTATTTAATTTTTTATTTTAAATTTATCTTTCTTAGTGTCTAGATTTTATTTAAAAATTGTTTAGTTAATAATAGAGCTTTTTTGTTGAAAAAATTTTGATATTAAAAATTAATTCTATTAACTGAAAATTGGAATGTTTCGTTATTAGCAAAAATTTCTTTTTCTTCATTGGAAATTCATGTATTTTGTTGAAATTTGTTTTTTTTTGTATAGAAATGTACAAATCTTGTTTGAAAATTTATCTTTTTGGTTGAAAATCAGTTTCTTTAGTTGAAATTTTTTTTTAATTAATGGCTTGAATTAAAAATGTGAATACTTTATTTTTTGTTCAACATTTAAATGCTTCGTTAAAAATGTATTTATTTTGTTAAAAATTATACTTTCTGGTGCAAAATTAATCTTCCATTTCAGATTTTATTTCTTTGTGTTGAAATTTTAAATACTTGCTTCAAAATTTAACAACTTTGCTAAAAATTGATTTTTTAGTTGTAGATGCAAAATTTTAGTTGAAAATTCATCACTTTTGTTAAAAAGTTAACCAAATTCCTGCAAATTCGTTTTTTTTAACAAATTTTTAAATGCGAGTATTTTATTTTTATCGTTCATAATTAATCTTTTTGAATTGAACGTTTGTCTTTTTTAGCAGAAAATTAATCTTCTCAGTCAAAATTTTATGTTACGGAAAGGAAATTCAACTCTTTAAATCAAATTTAATCTATTTTGTTAAAGATTAAACAATTTGGTTGAAAGATATAATTTTCGGTTAAAAATTACTCGGTTTTTTTAAATAATCTGTTATGTTTAAAATTTAAACTATTTTGTTAAAAAGTAAGTTTTTGGCTCAAGATTCATCACTTTAATTGAAAATTCATCTCCTTGTTTGACAATTTAACTATTTTGTTAAAAAAATGTTATTTTCTACTTAAAAATGTATTTTTTAACTGTAAAATTATATTATGCACTTAAAGATTCATATTTTTAGTTGAAAACTGAACCATTGTCTAAATTTTTGTTCTTTTCTGTCTGAAAAATAATTCCTGTTTGAGAATTAATGGCTCGAAAAGCAGAAACAAACGAGCGCTCGAGCAGTAGGCAGGAGTGGGGACAACGCGCAGAAAACACGACGAAAGAGAGAACCTCATTCGTCGCGTTTTCTGCGCGTCATCCCCACTCCTGCCTACTGTTCGAGCGCTAGTTTGTTTCTGCTTTTCGAGCGCTCGTTTGTTTCTGCTTTTCGAGCCTTCAATTCAAATCTTTTGTTGAAAATTCTTTTATTTTTTGTTTTAAAATTTTTGTGTGAAAATTTTGAGGGTGTTCGTAGCTGTAAAATCACCCTGAGGAGTTCAATCTTTATGTGATGTTTTATGACAAAGAAGAGGAGTGAAAAAATTCATCCAAATAACGTGACTCAATTTTCGAAGCCTATTTAAGCAACACGTTCATTCCGATACAATGCCACGAAATAGGTATCTGTTCAATGTATTTAGCAATTGCCCCAGGTGAGAAGCTTTACAAAGTCATCATAAATCAAAGATCACAAAAAAATACGCACGCTTGCCAATAATCTCAAAGTAAGATCTATACTCTTCACTCTAAATTCATCCATTAAGTAAAGTAATTATTCAAATTTGAAATAAACTCTCTTATAGGAATGAATCCCCTTTAATTAATTAACTTTTAAATACATTTTTCTTTTACTATCTAAAAGTTCAAGAGAAAATTAAAGTGCGAAAAGTTGGGTAGAAATTAGTGGAAAGTTAGAAGCACAGATTAAACGGTACTCGGGGCCGGAGTCGGTATTTCAACTGGTGGGTCGGTCTGCCATTTGGTTTGCATCGCACTCACCACATTGAAAGCTCTTTCCTGGCGTCCTAGTCATTAGTGGCCATTCGAATGGCAACTGCTATAACATTATTCTCCGTCTTTCTTCTGCGGCATAAAAGCTGATCAAAAGATGAAGTAAGTTCTGAAATTTCTTCGAGAGATTTGCAAAAGCAAAACCAGTCATTGGCTTTTGAAGCTTTGCTCAAGAGCAACAACTATCGGTCAAGAGAATTTCAAGATGCTTTTTGCGATTTTCATTCCAGTCTAATTTTTTTCTTTTATGGTTTGAAGAAAAAATGTTAAAATATGAAAGCTTGGAAAAATACTTTCCAGAATTATCTACACGGATAGTTCGGGCGATACGAGAAATCACTACTGACCTTGAAACGAGATTACTCGTTCTACAAAAAACCAAGAAATTTTTTTAAAATCCTTTTTCAAAGCATATAAAACTTAACGACGAATGAACGCTAATAAAAATATTTTCGATCTTTTGGAAAGAAGATACACTTGCGTCGGAAATTATCTACGCGGATAGCGCGGGCGATACTAAAAATCACTTCTGTCTTTAAAACACGTTTACTGCTTTAATATCATGCAGGAAACTCTTTGGAAAAAGTGTTTTAAAGCAAATGAAATTCCGCGTCGAATGATCCTTAATAAACACATTTTTTATTTTTTTAAAGAGCTTAGAATACCGTCGGATATTACCTATATGGCTAGTTTGGGCGATACTTGTTAAAAAAAAAATAACTGTTTTAACAAACGATTTTAAGGCTTATGAAACTCCGCGTTAAATGATCCCTAATAAAAATATTATTGATTTTTTGAAAATAATAGATACTACCGTCGCAAATTATCTACAGGAATAGCACGGGCGATACTGAAAATCGCTTCTGACTTTGAAATACGTTTATCGCTTTAAATAGACGCAGGAAACTTTTTGAAAAAACAGTTTCAAAACTAACGAAATTCCGCGTCCAATGATCCTTAATAAACAAATTTTTGATATTTTGAAAACAGCGAATAATACCGTCGGATATGAACTATATGGCTAGTTTGAGCGATACTCGTTTTGAAAAAAGGAAAACTGTTTTGACAAGTAGTTTTGAGGGTTATAGAACTCATCGTCGAATATTGCCTAATAAAAATATTGTTGATTTTTTTTAAAGAATAGACACTACTGTCGCAAATTACCTACATGAATAGGAGGGGCTATACTAAAAATCATTGCTGACTTTAAAATATGATTATTCGTTCACAAAAAAAATCAACAAACTTTTTTAGAAACAGATTGTTAAGTTTATATAATTCCAAATCCAATAACCCATGATGGAGATATTTTCAACTTTTGGAAATAATATACACTTGCGTCGAAAATTATCTATACGGATAGCGCGGGCGATACAAAAAATCAATTCTGCCTTTGAAATATGTTTTCTGCTTTAAAAAGACGCAGGGAACTTGTTAGAAAAACTGTTTTAAAGCTAACAAAATTATGCGTCCAATGATCCTTAATAAACAAATTTTTGATCTTTTGAAAAGAGCTTAGAATAACGTAGGATATTAACATATGGCTAGTTTGGGCGATTCTCGTTAAAAAAAAAAAAAAGAAAACTGTTTTACTAACGGTTTTAAGCCTTATGAAATTCCTCGTCGGATGATCCCTGATAAAAATATTGTTGATTTTTTTAAAAGAATAGACACTACTGTCGCAAATTATCTATATGAATAGCGCGGGCGATACTTAAAATCATTTCTGTCTTTGAAACACGTTTATTGCTTTAAAAAGACGCAGGGAACTTGTTGGAAAAACTGTTTTAAAGCTAACGAAATTCAGCGTCCAATGACCCTTAATAAACACATTTTTGATATTTTGAAAAAAGCTTAGAATAACGTAGGATATTACCATATGGCTAGTTTGGGCAATGCTCGTTAAAAAAAAAAGAAAACTGTTTTACTAACGGTTTTAAAGCTAACGAAATTCCGCGTCGAATAACCCTTATTAAACACATTTTTGATATTTTGAAGAGGACTTAGAATACCGGCGGATAATACCTATATGGATAGTTTGGGCGATACTCGTTTAAAAAAAAAGAAAAACTGTTTTGGCAAACGGTTTTAAATTTTATGAAATTTCGCGTCGAATAATCCCTTATAAAAATATTGTTGGTTTCTTGAAAATAGTAGACACTACTGTCGCAAATTATCCACATGAATAGCACGGGCGATACTGAAAATCACTGCTGACTTGGAAACGTGATTACTCGTTCCTAAAGAAGACCAAGATTTTTGATCTCTTGGAATGAATATACACTACCATCGGAAAGTATCTACACGGATAGCGTGGGCGATACTGAAAATCGCTTCTGACTTTTAAGCACGTTTATTGCTTTAAATAGACGCAGGAAAGTTTTTGGAAAAACTGTTTTAAAGCTAACGAAATTCCGCGTCGAATAACCCTTATTAAACACATTTTTGATATTTTAAAGAGGACTTAGAATACCGTCCAATAATACCTATATGGATAGTTTGGGCGATACTCGTTTAAAAAAAAAAAAAAGAAAAACTGTTTTGGCAAACGGTTTTGGCAAACGGTTTTGGCAAACGGTTTTGGCAAACGGTTTTAAATTTTATGAAATTCCGCGTCAAATAATCCCTTATAAAAATATTGTTGGTTTCTTGAAAATAGTAGAAACTACTGTCGCAAATTATCCACATGAATAGCACGGGCGATACTGAAAATCACTGCTGACTTGGAAACGTGATTACTCGTTCATAAAGAAGACCAAGATTTTTGATCTCTTGGAATGAATATACACTGCCATCGGAAAGTATCAACACGGATAGCGTGGGCGATACTGAAAATCGCTTCTGACTTTAAAGTACGTTTATTGCTTTAAAAAGACGCACGAAACTTTTTGGAAAAACTGTTTTAAAGCTAATGAAATTCCGCGTCGAATGACCCATAGTCAACAAATTTTTGATCTTCAGAAAAGAGCTTAGAATACCGTCGGATATTGCCTATATGGCTAGTTAGGGCGATACTTTAAAAAAAAGAAAAACTCTTTTGACAAAACGTTTTAAGGCTTATGAAATTCCGCGTCGAATGATCCCTAATTTAAATATTGTTGATTTTTTGAATAGAATAGACACTACCTGTCTCAAATTATCTACATGAGTAGCACGGGCAATTCTAAAAATCACTTCTAACTTTGAAACACGTTTATTGCTTTAAAATGATGCAGGAAACTTTTTGGAAAAACTGTTTTAAAGTTAACGAAATTCCGCGTCGAATAACCCTTATTAGACATATTTTGATCTTTATTATCCATATAGCTAGTTTGGGCGATACTCGTTTAAAAAAAAGAAGAACTCTTTTGACAAATAGTTTTAAGGCTTTAATATTCCGCGTTAATTGAAGCCTAATCTAAATATTGTTGAATTTTTTTAAAACAATAGACCCTACTGTCGCCAATTATGTACATGAACAGTAAAATCCCATTTTTAATCTCATAAAATTCAGCGTTGAATAACACATAATAAAGGTATTTTTGATCTTTTGGAAAGAATATACACTACCATCGAAAATTATCTACACGGATAGCGTGGGCGATACTAAACATCACTTATGACTTTAAAACGCGTTTATTGGTTTAAATAGACGCAAGAAACATTTTGAAAAAACTGTTTTAAACCTAATAAAATTCCGCGTCCAATGACCCTTAATAAACACCTTTTTGATATTTTGAAAAGAGCTTATAATAACGTAGGATATCACCCATATGGATAGTTTGGGCGATACTCGTTTTAAAAAAAGAAAAACTGTTTTAACAAACGATTTTAAGGCTTTTGAAATTCCTCGTCGAATAATCCCTAATAAAAATATTGTTGATTTTTTGAAAAGAATAAAAATACTGTCGCAAATTACCTACATGAATAGCACGGGCGACACTAAAAATTTTGCTTTATTAGAAACAGATTTTTAAGTTTATATAATTCCACGTCCAAAGACCCATGATTTTTCTGCGAGTTTTCTGCGTAAAAGTTGCATTTTTTAAGTTATAACAGACACTTTTTTAACCAAAAATTAAATAAAACAAAAATTTTATTTATTCCCCAAAAAAATATTTTATCTACAAAAAAAGTTAAGTATCCAAAAAATGCATATTTTTTCACCCAGAATTTGAATCTTCAAATAAAGAGGATGAATTTTCAACTGTATATTTACAAAGTTACAAGTTTAATAAAATAAACCTAAAATAAAATAATAAAAT
>JAAAKG020170253.1:7857-27582 GCA_010014905.2 Druon quercuslanigerum | reverse complement strand
CTATTTTCCCTCATTCACTTCGCCGGGTTTCCCCCTTCCTTCATTTACCCTCAATCCATATCAATTACTTCTTCTCACTTTTTCTTAGCCCCTTATTTGTTCTACTTCTTCTCCTCTCATCTCACATCACTTTCCCAACTTCCACTTCCTTTGTTTCTCGTACTTCCTCTACGTTTTCTGCTTTCCCTTAACTCACTTTCCATCATTTGCTTCACTTCCACTCCTATCATATTCATTCACTTTTCCTACTTGCTTTATTTTCCCTGCTTCTCCTCCCCTCATAGCCAATAGCTTTTGCAACTTCCTATTCCTTCATTTCCCCTACTTTCCCTAAACCTACTTCCCCTCTTTTACCTCGCCCTTTCTTCATTTATCCTCACTTCCATATCAATTACCTCCTCTCAATTTTCCTTAGCCCCTTATTTGCCCTACTTATTCTCCCCACATTTCACATCACTTTCCCAACTTTCCTTTCCTTTTTTTCTCCTACGTACTCTAGATACCCTACTTTCCCTTAACGCACTTTCCATCATTTTCTCCACTTCCCACTTCCACTCCCATTATTCCCGTTCACTTTTCCTACTTCTATATTTTCTCTGTTTCTCCTCCTCTCATATTTCATCGCTTTGCAACTTCCTATTCCTTCATTTCTACTACTTTCCCTATACCTACTTCCCCTCTTTTACCTCTTCTGGTTTCCCCTGACTTTCCCTCACTTATCCTTGTTACTCTATTTTCCATTACTATTCCTGTCCCCTTTCTTCATTTACTCTCACTTCCATATTAATTACTTCTTCTCACTTTTCCTTAGCCCCAAATTTGCCCTACTTCTTCTCCCCTCTTTTCACATCACATTCCGAACTTTCCCTTCCTTTTTTCTATCCTACTTACTCTATATACCCTACTTGCCCGTAACGCACTTTCCATCATTTGCTCTACTTCCACTCCCATCATTCCCGTTCACTTTCCCTACTTCTATATTTTCTCTGTTTCTCCTCCTCTCATATCCCATCGCTTTTGCAACTTTCTATTTCTTCATTTCTCCTACTTTCCATACACCTACTTCCCCTCTTTTACCTCTCCTGGTTTTCCCCAACTTTTCCTCACTTACCCTAGTCATCCTAACTCTATTTTCTATCACTACTCCTGCCCCCATTCTTTATTTACCCTCACTTCCATATCAATTATTTCTTCTCACTTTTCCTTAGCCCCTTGTTTGCTCTACATCTTCCCTCCTCGTTTCACAGCACTTTCCCAACATCCATTTTCTTTATTACTTCTACCTTCTCTACCCCTACTTTCCCTCAACTCACTTTCCATTCTTTGCTTCAGTTTCACTCCCATCATTTCCGCTCACTTTTTCTACTTCCTTTTTTTGTCCTGTTTCTCCTCCCCTCATATCCCATTGCCCTCATTTCCTCTAATTTCTTCCCATAATTTCTCCTTCCTACCCCTCCTCGGGAAAAAGGACGTTTAACGGACGAACACTCGACCGAAAATACAAATGCGGTATGATGAATAGGAGAATAGCGTTGATAGTTGTAAGGGAAGAAAATAGGAGGAAATAATGGGTGGGAATGTGCATAAATTATAGGAAAAGAAGTAGGAGAGGAAAAAGGGTGCAATGAAAAGAGACTGAGAAAGGTGAAGAAGGTATACAATGATGGAAATAAGGGGAGGAATGCAGAGAAGGAAATAATGGGTGGAAATGGATATAATTTATAGAAAAAGAAGTAGGAGAGGAATAACAGTCTAATGAGGTAAGACTAAGGAAGAGGAAGAAGGTATACAATGATGGAAATAAGGGGAGGCATGCAGAGGAGTAAATAATGGGTGGTAATGGGTATAATTTATAGGAAAAGAAGCAGGAGAGGAAAAACGGTGTAATGAGAAGAGACTGAGGAAGGTGAAGAAGGTATACAATAATGGAAATAAGGAAAGGAATGCAGAGGAGGAAATAATGGGTGGAAATGGGTATAATTTTTAGGATAAGAAGTAGGAGAGGAATAACAGTCTAATGAGGTAAGACTAATGAAGAGGAAGAAGGTATACAATGATGGAAATAAGGGGAGACATGCAGAGGAGGAAATAATGGGTGGTAATGGGTATAATTTACAGGAAAAGCAGTAGGAGAGGAATAACAGTCTAATGAGGTGAGACTAAGGAAGGTGAAGAAGGTATACAATGATGGAAATAAGGGGAGGAATGCGGGGGAGGAGTTGCATGGGAGAGAATGGAAGAGGATGTATAAAGTTATAGATCGAAGAAGGCGAAGAAGGAAGGAGGGGTATAATATATGATCCAATAAAGGTGGAGGGGCGAGCAAGGACATTGGGACGACTCAGTTAAAGTCTTTATAGGCTTCGAAAAAATTTTTTTGTAGGTGCATGACGCCTAGTTTGACCAGTTTATGAAAGGTAAGGAAGACTCGTGAGTGCATGAAAATATCGAAGTGGATTTTGTAAATATAGTGACCATCCAGGTTGAAATCGACCACTTTTACAAACACTGTCGGGAGAGTGAAGCGAGTCCGTAATCGCCAGGGTGATTTACACCGGACGTTTAATCCTCGCCGCGTGAACGCTCTTGCTGATTTACGCGGCTGACAGTCAAGGCCGGAAGCACTTTTCGGTCCTGGCAACGAGTTTTTGCGACGCCGCCCCTTATCGGGGAGTAGAGGAAAATTTATCTCGCGTCTCTGAATTTCTTTGTGCTTTTGCCACAATGACGTATGGCTGTTATGGAATAAAGAGGGAATTATAGAGGCAGCTAAAACCACTGCCTTTATACTGCACCAGATATCTGGAAAATGTCTATAATTTCAATTTTAATATAAATTACTGTTGCCCTATTCCCTTACACACCCCGCACACTTATTTAATGGTGGGAGCGGGATCTGCAGTTTAAAGTGGGTTCCGAACCACCAAGAGCCACATCTTTAGGTATTTAGAGAACTTCTGCTCAGTCAAGTGTTACGTACAGCTCGAGTGCCGCACTCTTAGCACGTTAGTTGCATCAGGTTGCGTCATGCGCCCAAACCCAACAGACACTATTCACGCGATCCTGTCAGCTTATGTTACGATTCCTCCATTAAGGATCAAGGCCACTGCAAACCATGTCTGAAATCGCTCTTATATCGGGACTTGAGTGTATTCTACATTTTTTTGCTTTAATTTTCGTCAGTTTTGAATGTTTCGAGTGTGGTTTTTAATATTATAAGTTGTTTGATTTTAATTATTAACGTAAAAATTGTTTGATTTTATTCTTGGAAATCGTGAAGTATCAAACTAAAAGACTTGATAGTAGCACGACTTTAATTTTTTTTAAATTAAAGTCCCAAAGGATGAATTAAAAATATTATTCATTAAATATTAAATTATTTTTAATTTCAAATTATACGAATCCATTGCGGATTTCTAACTTAATTTAAAAAATAGAAGAATTTTCAATTGAAAGTCTTGAAATCGATCAACTTCAAAAAATTAGATTATTGCGATTTTAGGCGATTGAATCATTTAAATAGAAAAAATATTTCATTGAAAGTTTTTTTAGGAAGAATAAAAATTCTAAATAAAGCGTTAAAAATTATCCTTTAATAATAAATGGTTACGATTTTAGAGTTATAAATTATAATACATGAAACATAAACTTTAAACAAGATATAATATAAAAAAGTGAGTTTGCAAAAAATCTCCTTTATTTTTTATATCGAATTTTGAAGACATAAAAAGATAATTTTCAGGAAACCCATAATTTGAAAAAGTTTCTGCTAAACAAAAAGTTTGTACTATCAGCTTAAAGAGGGAAAAATTATTTTATCTGTTATAAAAAAGCAAGATGTGTTTTTGTAGAAAATGTATAGAACAATATTATTAAAGAATTATTAAAAAAAGGTATTCCAACATTATTGATAAAAATATTATTTAGTTTTTATTTAATATTCTTCTTGCATGACTGTATTGCAAAAGCAACCAATTTTTAAATATTTTTAGACTGATTAACGTCGAAAGAACTTGAAAAATTGAAAAAACATTTTGAAAATATACAGTTTTCAATGCTTTACATTCAAAAATTTTTAGTTTTGATATTGTGTCGTGAATGTCGTATTTTTAAAAGAAAAGGGCTAAGATCTATCTGAAATTTTTTTCAAATAATTCACATCTTTCTCAAATCTTTTAAATCTGTCCGCAATCTGTGCGAAATATTTAAAGTCTTTTTATATTTTTATCAAGTTATTAAAATCTTTGTGAAATTTTTGCGAAATTTACTAAATACTATTCCAATATTTGGTAAAACTGGTGAAATTATTTTAATGATTCAAGTCTTTGGAAAATCTTTTAAATTTATTAGAAATCTTACAAATCTTTATAAAATTGTTGAGAAATCATTGAAATCTTTTTGCAGTCTTGAAATATATATTTTTGAAATATTCGTTAATATTTGTGAAATTTTTGGAAATTTTTTTTTATATTATATATATATATATTTTTTTTTATATATTACTTTGCGTAATATTTTTTGGCATAGATCCAGTCTTTGTGAAATATTTTTAATCTATCCCAAAACTTTGAAATTTTTTTAAAATCTTTATGAAATCTTGGAAAAATCATTTAAATCTTTGTACAACTTTTGAAATTTAACTGAAATTTTTTCGAAATATCGTTAAAATCGATACATTCCCGTTTAAATTTATCGGGAATTTTTGTGAAATAAATAAAATCTTTGTGAAATCTATCAAAAATCGTTTTGAAATATTTAAAATCTTTATAAAATCTCTCAGAAAACATTAAAAAATTTGAGTACTTTTAGAAATCTAACTGAAATTTTTGCGAAGTATTTAAATCTTTGGAAAATAATTAAAATCTTTGTAAATCTTTTGCGAAATGTTAGAAATATTTAAAAAAATTTTGATAATAATTTTGAAATTATTCAAATCTTCAAGAAATTATCAAAGTCTTTGTGAAATCTTTATGCAGTCTTTAAAATATGTCTAAAATTGTTGTGAAATAATTAAAATCTTTGTAAATCTTTTGCGAAATGTTAGAAATATTTTTAAAATTTTTGATAATAATTGTGAAATTATTCAAATCTTCAAGAAATTATTAAAGTCTTTGTGAAATCCTTATGCAGGCTTTGAAATATGTCTAAAATTGTTGTGAAATCATTGAAATCTTTGTGAAACCTTTTAAATTTTTGGAAGTCTTACAAATCTTTATAAAATCTTTGGGAAAGTATTGAAATCTTTGTGCAGTCTTGAAATATATATTTTTGAAATATCTGAAATATTTGTGAAATCATTAAAATCTTTTTAAAATCATTGGAAATATTTTGCCAAATATTTTGAAAGTATCTGATAATATTTGTGAAATTATCATCGAAGTCTTTGAGAAATATTTTGAATCTATGCGAAATCTTTAAAATCTCTGTGAAATCTTTCCGATACCTCCGGAAATCTTTCGAAATATTTGAAATAATTTTTCAATAATCGGTAATATTTGTGAAATTATTGACATAAATCCAGTCTTTGTGAAAAATTTTTAATCTATCTAAAATCTTTGCGTAATATTTAAAATCATTGTGAAATTTTCGGAAAATCATTAAAATATTTGAACCCTTCGAAAACTCTCCGAAATTTTTATAAAGTAATGGAAATCTTTTAAATCCATCCGAAATACCTCCTAAATTATTAAAATCTTTGTAAAATCCTCCCCATATCTATCTGAAATCCTTGAAAATCTTTTGCAAAATCGTTTTCAAATATCGAATAATATTTGTTCAATCATTAAGATCTTCCGGAAATCATCATTATTTAAAAAATATCTCTATTGTATCAAAAATCCTTAAAATCTTTGTGAAACCTTTAAGATATCATTAAAATCTTTTACGAAATATTTGAAATGTTTTTTAAATATCTGACAATAGTTGAAAAATTATTAAAATCTTCAAGAAATTATTGAAGTCTTTGAGAACTCTTTTTAATCTAAGCAAAATATTTGCAACAATTTTGCAGAATTTTGTGATATTTGTGAAATTATTGACATGAATCCAGTCTTTGTGAAATATTTTTAATCTGACCGAAATCTCTGCGAAGTTTTTAAACTCTTTAGGAAAGCTTAGGAAAATCATTTAAATCTTTATGCAGGCTTTGAAATCTGTCTGAAATTTTTGTGAACTAATTGAAATCTTTGTGTCTACAAAATTTGCGGGAAATCATTAAAATCTTTAGGAGCTTTTAGAAATCAGTCTCTAATCTTTACGAAATAATTGAAAACGTTGTGAAATCTTCAAAAAATCATTTATATCTTTGTGCAGCCTTTGAAATTTAGCTCAAATTTTTGCGAAATATTTGAAATCTTTAGGAAATCATTGAAATCTTTGTTAAATCTTCCTGGAATGTTGGGAACTCTTTTGCGAAATATTCGAAATATTTATGAAAAATCGGATATTCTTTGTTAAATTATTAAAATCTTCAAGAAATCATCGAAATTTTTGAGAAAACTTTTTAATCTAAGCGAAACCTTAAAAATCTTTGTGACATCTTTTAGATACGAAATTTTTGTGAAATAATTGAAATCTTTGAGCGCTCTTTGAAATCTAACTTAAATTTTTGTGAAATAGTTGATATCTTGAAAAATCATTAAAATATATTGCAAAACATTCGAATTTTTTTACATATCTGATCATAGTTGTTACATTATTAAAAAATTCAAGAAATCATCGAAGTGTTTGAAAAGTCTTTTTAATTTAAGCAAAATATTTAAAATAATTTTGCAGTATTTGGTAATATTTGTGAAATTATTGACATTGATCCAGGCATTGTGAAACATTTTTAATCGAACCGAAATCTTTGAGAAATTTTTTAAATCTTTAGGAAATCTTAAGAACATCATTAAATCTTTATGCAGTCTTTGAAATCTATCTGAAATTTTTGTGAAATAATAAAAATCTTTGTGTCTATAAAATCTCTAGGAAATCATTGAAATTTGTAGGTTCTTTTGGAAATCTATCTCAAATCTTTTCGAAATATTTGAAGAGATTGTGAAATATTTGATAAATCATTTATATCTTTGTGCAGCCTTTGAAATTTAACTCAAATTGTTGCGAAATATTTAAAATCTTTCGGAAATCATTAAAATATTTGTTGAATCTTCCTGAAATGTTGTGAAATCTTTTACGAAATATTCGAAATATTTATGAAAAATCGGATAATATCTGTTAAATTATTCAAATCTTCAAGAAATTATCAAAGTCTTTCAGAAATCTTTTTAATCTAAGCGAAATATTTAAAATCTTTGTGACATTTTTCCGATACCTTCCGAAATCTTTCGAAATATTTGAAATAACTTTTCAGTATTTGATAAAAATCATTGAAATCTTTTGCGAAATTTTCGCAATATTTTTTAAACATCTGACAATACTTTTAAAATTATTTGAATCTTCAAGAAATCATCGAAGTCTTTGAGAAGTCTTTTTAATCTAATCAAAATATTTCAAATAATTTTGCAGTATTGGGTAATACTTGCGACATTATTGACATTAATACCGTCGTTGTATAATATTTTTAATCGAACCGAAATCTTTGAGAAATTTTTAAAATATTTTTAAAATCTTCGGAAAATCATTTAAATCTTTATGCAGCCTTTAAAATCTATCTGAAATTTTTGTGAAATAAATAAAATCTTTTTGTCTATAAAATCTCTGGGAAATCATTAAAATCTTTATTCGATTTTGGAAATCTATTTAAAATATTTCCGAAACATGTTAAGAGGTTGTGAAATCTTCGAGAAATAAGTTATATCTTTGTGCAGCTTTTGAACTCTATTTGAAAATTTTGCGAAATATTTGAAATATTTGGAAAATCATTAAAATCTTTGGAAAATCTTCCTGAAATTTTGGGAAATCTTTTGCGAAATATTCAAAATATTTATGAAAATCGGATAATCTTGGTTAAATTATTAAAATCTTTAAAAAATTATAGAATTCTTTACAAATCTTCTTAATCTAAGCGAAACATTTAAAATCTTTATGACATTTTTCCGATACCTTTGGAAATCTTTCGAAATATTTGAAATAATTTTGCAATTTTTGGTCATATTTATTTAGATTATTAACATTAATCTTCTTCTTTAGATTATAATCATTAATTAGTCTTTGTGAAATATTTTTTATCTAACCGAAATCTTTGCGAAATTTTTAAAATCTTTGAAATCTTTGAGGGCTCTTTGAAATCTACCTTAAATTTTTGTGAAACATTTGATATCTTTGAAAAATTTTAGAAATCTTTTGCGAAATATTCAAAATAATTTTTAAACATCTGACAATAGTTTCAAATTTATTTAAATTTTCAAGAAATTATCGAAGTCTCTAAGAAATTTTTTTAGTCAAAGCGAAACCTTTAAAATTGTAAAATTTTACTGAAATCTTTGGAAAGCTTTTGCGAAATGTTCGAAATATTTTTAAAATATCTGTTAATATTTTTTAAATTTGAAATCTACTTGAAATTATTATGAAATAATTTAAATCTTTTAAATCTATCAAAAATCTTTACGCAATATTTAAAATCTTTATGAAATCATTGTAAAATCTTAGGAATATTATTAAAATCTTTGTAAATCTTCGTGCAGAATTAAAACTATTTTTGAAAGATTTAGTAATTTTTTTTTTCATTTGTGAAATCTTTTGAAAAATATTAAAATCTTTGTGCAATGTCTAAAATAAAATAAAATTCAGTAATGTATCATCGCAGGAAAAAATTTCACGAAAGTAAAAAAGTTTTTTTTTCCCCCGGAGGCTAATAAAAAAATTACAGAAAAATCTATTTTCATAATCAGGTATAATAGGAATAAGTATCAAATTGAGCGCCTAAAAAATTATTATTATTGCGTTTTTTTCAAGCACCTCTGCTCTCTGAATAAAATTTGGTTAAATTTAATTATTTTCTTGTAAAATTTTTCAGATTCGATTAGCAAAAATTTTGCCACTGAGGATTAGTAGAAAATTACCAATTTCAGTACACATGATATTTCCTAATTCATTAGTGGAAAACTAATTTCTTAGTAAAAGAAAATTATTTTGAAATTTATATAATAATTTTTAAAAAGTTGTAAAAATAAAAAACGTGAAAAATAGTTAAGTTCAATAAAACGACGCGTTAATGTAACATTTTTGAAATATATTAAAACGTTAAGAAGGCAATATTGAGAAACTTGTTTAAAAATTATCTGCCCAAAGAAGGTTATTTCAATTATATAGCTTTTCCTTTTGCAAAAGATAATTGGAGGTATCTATTTTTTTCTAAAATTTTTAACTTTTTTTAATCAAACTTTTCTGGTCTATATTTATATTTTTCTAGATTAAAGCCTAAAAGTGGCGGTTTTTTTCCACAATTTGTAACTTTTTTCAACTTTCCACTCATTGAAGTGATAATTAATGCCAATTAAAATTATTTTAAATACTTTCTTACCAGAGTGATAAAAGCAAAAAATGGAATAATTAGGAGTAGGTGGGTCGCGTAGGGCTTTAAATGACTTGTAGAAATTTTTCTGATGAATTGATTTACTGCAGTTACGAAATTTTTTCCGGCATTAGGTTACCGCTTTTAGTAAACAGTTTTCCTGACTGTAGTCTCTAGTATAAAAGGAATTAAAATCAGATATCAATTTTAGAACTATCAGTTTTATTTTAGAGAAACAAAAGAGATTGTTTAAAAAATGAATTTCCCTAACGTTTATTTATTATTGACTATATACAAAGTGGACAAAAAGTTAGAAATTTCTGAAAAAGGCAAATATTTTACATTTTTAAAGAAGAAGATATTTATGAAAAACTAAACTAAAGATTAGTCGAAAATAATAAATTCTAGTAGTCAAGATATTTGATATTTAAATAGATGAAGGCTAATACCTTAATAATAAAACATTTGTGACTTTATACTATAATTTAAAAAAAGTCAAAAACGTAAAAAATAGAAAAATTTAATCAAACGACGGTATGCTATATCATTCTTATATACATTAAAACAAGAAGAAGGTCATATTATGAGATTGTAAACGTGACGCAACCTGCCTCAATTTATAAACATTGCCTTCTATTCGTTTGAACAAAGCTTAAAAAAAATGATAATTTTTTTAAATCTTCAAATTAGATTAGATCAATGTACTCGAAAATATTCATGCAAGTTCAGGGTCTTCATGCGCTGCTTCTCAAAAGAATTCTGTTTTCAAATTAAATTGTGTAAGAGATTGATAAAAAAATTTTAACAACAAGTATGTTCATGATTGATTTTTACTTATAATAAAAGTTATAAAAATTAGGGGAGGATGTTTATCAACAATAAACAATGTCATTAATCGAAGGTATAGGTTTTGCCACACTTTAAGGAAAATTATGATACTGGCTGATCTGTATGATTTATTGACAACCAATGGATTTGATATTTGTTCGAAACGTTCTCCTTGGTATTCTACATTGCATGAAAAAATTCGTTCAAACAAATGAATAAAAGTTTAATTCGATAAGATAATTATTTTTTTGAAATAAATGTTTATTTGTTATAAATAATTTTATTTTAATAATAAAATTAAACGTTTGCTTCAACTAAAGAAGTATGTATTGGTATAAACAAAATATTTTCTTTATCTAAAAAGATTCTTCATTGCCCTAAATACAACAGTTTGTATCACATTATTTTATTTTGGACCTAATTTATATTCTTTTGAAATAAATCAGTGTTTTTAAAACAAACTATTGAGTAATGGGAAATTAATTGATCAATATGTGTCCTGATCACTTTAAATAATCGAACTGATTGAATCAAATAAATTTAAATTTTGAATGCACAACAAATTCAATTTTTCGGTTAATCTGTGAAAGATACGAAAAATAATAAATAAATAGATTTGTGCATTGAAAAAAGATCTACAAAGGCCGTAGCAGGATAAGCATGATCTGGGTGCCCCCGCTTGGATGTAATTCAAATTGCGGGGGCAAGTAGCTACCCCTATAAGATAAATTTACCCCAAGTATCAACTCAAAAAAAAATTTTTACGAAAGTTATAAACAAATGTTGAAAAATCAAGAAATGCAATTTTCTCGAAAACGGCTTTATCGATCAGGATGGTCATAATATATGTTATGGAGGGTACTACTATAAATATGGGATAACAATCTTCAAAGAAATGTAATAAAAACTGAACTAAATACAGTAACTAAAACATGATATTCAGTGACTATACTAGAAAAAAATATGAAGCATTGATAAACCATAAATCTAAAATAATATTCTGACTGAAACAGAAAAATCACACAATAAAAACATGGAGGTATTGTTATAATTATAATGATAAAAATGTAAAGGTACTCAATGGTACATCATAAGAAAATGTTCATATTTTTAATATATGGCATTCATCCTGTGATAACTTTTGGTTACAAGTAATGTGGGTAGAAGGAACTTATTTTCAATAAGTTTTGAGGTGATTGTACATTTAAAATTATATAAATGTGTTCATCTCATTAGTGACCTTACTCTTTGAATTAGTATTTAGGATGACATGTTAAAAATATTATATTACAGTAACATAATAAAAATATATACTTAGTCAGAGGCTTAAGAAAATATAATATGATGAAAATTGATAAAATTACGATGGTACTCAATGGTACATAATAACAAAATGCACATATTTTTAATATATGGCGTTCATCCTCAGAAAACTTTCGTTTAAAAGTAATGAGGGTATAGTGACCTTATTTTTGATAAGTTTTATGGTAGTTTTGTGTTACAAATTGTATAAAAGTGTTCATCACATGAGTAACTTTCTTTTTCAAAAAAGTATCTAGGATGTCATCTTGAATACATTAAATCATAACAATATAATAAATATACATATATACATGTAAGTCTGAAAATATGGTAAATGATGAATATTGAGGAAAAAAGATCATAGTGCCCAAATCGTACGTTTTTTTGGTTGATTCTAAACCAATGTATTTAAATTATTATATTATCAATAACATTGAAAGTAAATAATCCAAACATAATACATTTCTAAAAATTTCGAACATTTAAAAATTGTTAATAATTAAAAAATAGATTTCCAAACTATCTCACTTTCCGGCCCCTTAGACGCTGATACTCGCCAAACTAATTTCATGTTTGCCCAGGATGCACCACGTGGAGGTCGCCAGTAAAATTATCAACTCTTAATTTATTTACACTATATACAACTATATACATGCTTTTTTAATAACTTAACAAAACATATATACACTATATGCATTATTATATACAGAATATTTATTCTGTCATCAAAGAAAACAGTGACGATGACTAATACGCAGCTTCCAAATATTATACATATGTTTTGTGCATATGAAATGTATATATGTAAATTGTTGGTTATCGTATGTGTATATAGTGTATATATGTGTTGTTAAGTTATTAATACAGTATGTATATAGTTGTATATAGTGTAAATAAAGTAAGGGATGATAATCTGACAGGCGACCTCCACGTGATGCATCCTGGGACGAATAACAGCAGTAAACAAAAAGAAGTATTTTTCTATCTACTTATAATCGATGGACACTATGACTGGGGAATTCACGATAACATTTTTATTGTTGAATTATGCTGTTGTATCTAAATTTTATTACATTATTGCGTACAACTTCCTGCGTCATAAACTAAAAATTAGGATGGCCCCTAATTCTTATTGAATTGCATACATATGAGGGGCCAAAAAGTAGATTTTATTTTTTGACACTATGAAGTAATGGTTTGATTATTTCCACAAAAATATATATTAATGCCTTGAATGTGAGCAAGATATAGAAGAAAAATTGTTGGTGATCCAGAAGTATAACATATTTTTGACCATCATGATCGGTAAAGCCGTTTTCGAGAAAATTAAATTTTTTGATTTTTCAAAATTTGTTTATAACTTTTGAAAAAAATTTTTTTTAGTTGATACTTGGGGTAAATTTATTTTTTAGGGGTAGCCACTTGCCCATGCAATATGGATCACATCCGAGCGGGGGCACCCAGACCATGCTTATACTGCTACTGCCTTTTTAATAATGAATTTTGTAAAAACAACATTAAAAATAAATTAATTAAATTTTTGGTAAAATGACACGAGTTCCGTAGAAAATTAATAGACAAAATTTCTTTAATTATAAAAAATAAGATTGGTACCTAAAAAAATTAATTTTTCGGCCAAACGACACAAACTACAAAAAATATAAATATAGAAAAATATAGAAATTGGACAAGTAGCAAAATCGCGTTACGCGCGCGCACATACTTTTTTCGAAATATCGAAAGAGATGTTTAATTTTGGGGATCAAAAGTAAAATATTTTTGAAATTGAAAACTTATATCCTAAATTTTAAATAAATTTAACACATTCCAACAAAAAACATTGAATTTGTTTGAAAAGAGACGAATGTCCTGAAAACAATTCAATTTTTAACACGAAAATGTATAATTGTTTTAAATGATTTTGATTATAAATTTAAAAAATTTGAATTAAAATATTTCATAGGTAAATATGTTAATTTATTTTTAAAGTTATCGAAAAATACTTTTCGTAAGATTCTTGAGAAAATTCGAAAAAATTTTTCATGATTTCAGATAAGTATGTCGAAAAAGTCTAATTTCCTTTAGAGGATTTTGCAAAATTTTAGAAAAAATTTAAGTCAATTTAAACGATATTTCGGACTTAGAAGGTTTGCAAATAAATGCCTTTTAAATTAACTCGAATTATACCAAATTTTTAAAAAATATTTACCCTCAAATCTTCTAATTTTTTTTCGACATTTGAAAAGATCCTTTAGAATGTTTAAAACCCTCTTAATATGTTGCTAAAAAATTAATATTTCAAAATAAAAAATTAATTTAAATTACCCCATGAATTTCAACAAAAATATTTTTTATCATCGT
The DNA here is from genome assembly GCA_010014905.2 of Druon quercuslanigerum. Classification (NCBI taxonomy): domain Eukaryota; kingdom Metazoa; phylum Arthropoda; class Insecta; order Hymenoptera; family Cynipidae; genus Druon; species Druon quercuslanigerum. The sequence goes on along the minus strand of JAAAKG020170253.1, from coordinate 13,637 downwards.
AAAACTTTTCAAAATCCTTAAGAATCTTCAAACTGAATAATTTAAAATATTTAAAAATTAAAATTTCAAACATTGTTTTATATGTTTTAAGCTTTTAAATATATTTTAAATTTGTTTAAAACTTTTTATTGTCTCTTAATATTGCTTGAATTTTGTATAAAACTTTGTTATAACGCTATTTGACATATTTGATATTAAAATCACACACATTCTTTTTTGAAATTTTTGAAAATAATTTAGGATGTTTTGAATTCGTTGCTTACTTTCTCTTAAACTTAATGTTTTAATATATAATATTAGTTTACGTTTTCCCAGGATTGAAATTTTTTTTATTGCTGTGAAAACTTTTAAAATCGCTTTTTCTAAATCTTGAAAAATGTTGTCATGTTTTAGATTGAATTTGAATCTTTTAAAAACTTCTTAAACGAACTTTTAATAGAACTTTGTGATCTTGCTTTTCTTTTAAAATTAATTTTTTAAAATAAAAAATCTGTTTGATTTTTCCCAGGAATTTCAAGAATTTTGTTTCTCATTCTCTTAAAACACTAAAACATACTAATATGAATTTGAATTTTCTTTCTTTAAATCATCAAATATTTTTCATATTATAACTTTAATATTACAGTACTGTGCACCTTTGTTACTTTGATTATTATTAAAAAATATAGTATTTAATAACCATATTTTTCTGATAAACCTGAAGTTTTCAGACAATTTTTTTCAATAGCAAAAAAAATTAAAGCTTCATTCGCTAGCAACAATAGTTTAACATTATTTCTACTAATTTCGAGATTCTTCGAGAATTATCGAAAATTCATTTTCTGTCGAAAATTTTTTTCTTTTTGATAGACATTTAGTTTTCTTGGTTTAAAATTCATCTGTTTAAATTTGTAACTATTTTGCTCAAAAATCATGTATTTTGTTTAGAATTTTTTCTGTTTAAAGGCTCGTCATTATAGTTCAAGAATAATTTCTTTTGATACAAAAATAAATACTTTGTTGAAAATTCTTTGTTTTTTGTTTGCAATTAATTTTATTGAATTTTTTTATTTGAAGACTCGTCTTTTGTGATTAAAAAATAAATTACTTTGGTAGAAAATGCATTTTTTAAGGTTACAAAGTTAAATTTGTTGTCAAACACTCGTCTTTTCGGCTTAGAAACTTAACATTTTGGATTTTTGTTCTTTCTTGATTAAAAATCTTTCTTGATTAAAAATCTTTCTCGATAAAAAATCTTTCACGATTGAAAAATAAAAATTCAACTTCTTGATGAAAATTTATCTTTTTAGCCTTTTCTGGTGAAGGATTCAAATAATTTGTGTCAAATTTGTTATTGATGGTTTATTTAAACCGTTTTGGATTAAAATTAATAATCTTTTCTGTAGATAAAATTTATGATTTTCAGAAATAATAAAATACGCGACTTGAAACTAATAAAAAAATTCAGTATTTAATATAATGCATGCTTCAACTTACACATACAATTTTATTAATAAAATGTATATATAATTTACACAAGATTTATGTATATATTTTTTAAAGAAAATAAATTAGGCCAAAAGATGAATTTTCTGTACAAGAATAGAATTTTTCAAGATGGATTAATTTTTAATTCAAATAAATATAAATTTTTAAGAAAATTTTCTCATTGAATCCAATGCATCATTGCTTGTGTATTGCATTTATTCAAATTCCAAGTCCATGTTGATAACGATTTCACATTATATCCAAATTTCTACTATTTGTCTTTTTTAATTTTATTTGTTTATTTGTTTTTGAAGTTAAATAAATATATCTTTTTACTAAGATTCTTGCGAAAATTAAAAATTTTTTACGAAGATTGCAGATATGTCGAAAGATTATTATTTTTTATTTTTCAGAATTTGAAAAAGGTTTAGAGAAAAATTCAAGTCTGAAAATTATTTAGTACTTTTAGAAGTTTTTTTAGAAGAAAAACTGACCCTAAATCTTGCCGATATTTTCGAAATTTGTAAAAACATACCGAAATTATAATATTTTGAAATTTTTGAAACTTTTTCAAATTTTCTTCTTCCGAGGAATCTCAAGAATGTTTTATATTTTCTTGAAAATTATTTAAAATCTTTTGAAATTTTTGTGAATTTTCTCTCAAAATTTCGTTTGAAAATAAAAAAATCTTTTTTGTTTTCCCAGGAATTATAAGAAAGCTTTTTTATTTTCTTATAGCCTTTTAACCTTCTTAAAAATCTGGAAAATTTGTTTCAAAATATTCAAAAACTTACATTTTGTTAAAAAGATTATGAAATATTTTCAAATTGTTTTTGTAACTATTTCCAAAATTTTTAAGCCTTCTAAATATATTACAAGTGTATATTTATAACTCTAAATATATTTTTAAATTATTCGAAATTATCCAAAAATTTTTTTCGAATTCTGAAAAATTACAAAAGTTGCCTTAACATTTTCAAGAATATTTTATGACTCTTTTCAGGAATCCTTAATAATCTTTAAAAAAATTTAAAATATTCTACTGAAATTATCTTTTCAAAATAACAAATCAGCCACAATTTACCCATGAATTCTAAAATAATTTCTTTATTATCGTGAATAATTTCCAAATCGTTAAGAAGCCTAAAAAATTTTACTTTCAAATATTAAAAAATTTTCATTTTCAAATATTTTAAAATTTTTAATTAGGTTTGTATTGTTTTAAAATTTCTAAATCTCGTAACTTGAATTTTTTATCGATCTTTATAATGTTACTAATCAAAAGATTTTGGTTAAAAATATTCGCTATTCTTTTTAAAAATTTTAGAAAATAATTTAAACTATTTGGAAATCAGTTTAAATTTTTCCTAGAATTTTAAGAAATTTGTTTATTATTTTAACACCTTTTAAAATGCTTAATTTTTTTAAGATTTTTTCAAGAGCAAAAAAAAAATTAAAAAAATTAAGAGCACGGGTTTCCCTACAACAACAACTTAAAATCTTCTCGAGTGATTTCGAGATGGTTAAAAAATAAATAAAAAATGGCGCCATGCGCTTTTTAATATTTGGGTAAAACGAGCCAATAAAAAAAACATAAATCAAAATCAAAAGAACTGCTACGAACCAACTTCATACTGTGAAAAGAATATAGTTTTTCAAAGATTTTGAGAATCAAAATATTATAATTGATGTCATGCCACATGAAAAACATGATCATTTACGAAAAATGTTAGAATTCAGAACAACAAATAATTATTTTTGACCATGTTTTTGCAATCGTATTTTTTCTAATCCTTCCTTCTTACCAATTTTTAAAAAATGATTGCATTTGATTAATTGATGGCTTATTTTTTCCGGGAAAACATTCTCTACAACTCTTTTGTTTCCAAGTTTAAAAGTAAATTTTTGTATAGCTTCTATGGTTTCTTCTTTGGCTTTAAACCTTTAGAACAATTTTTAATGAGCAGAATTCCTGAAAATAAAATTAAGAATCCAATGACCAAATTTGGCAATCAGCATTAAATTTTTTTTTAAGTTTTCATATATGAATAATTTATTTTTTATTTCTTTCGTATTTTTTTGTTCTTATTATCAAGCTACGACAAAAAACATTTTGAAATATAATCACCAACGGTTCGGCACTGATAAAGCACCCTCATCAAAGCGAATCAAAAATGAAAATTCGAGCGAACAGGAACAGCAACACTACCATGATGCTCTCTCCCTAACACTTAAGAAATGAAAAAGGGCGAACCAATTGTAAACAAGCCTAAAATAGAAATGACCTTCAGTCCAAGTCAGCTAAATCAAAATTGAAGACTCACGAGTGAGTTTAAAATCAAATTTGATATCCTAATTAAAATCTAATAATCAAGTTAGTGAGTAGAATTCCTCAAAATAAAATCAAGAATGCAACGATCAAATTTGACAATCAGCATACAATGTTTTTTTTAAGTTTTCATGTATAAATAATTTATTTTTTATTTCTTGCGTATTTTTTTATTTTTATTATCAAGCTGATACAAAAAATTTTTTTAAATAAAATCACGAACACTTCGGCGCTTATGAAGGCAAATAAAAAATTAAAATTTAAGCGAGCAGGAACAGCAACACTACCATGATGCTTTCTCCCTGACACTTAAGAATTGGAAAAGGGTAAACCAATTGTAAACAAACCTTAAATAGAAATGACCTTTAGTCCAAGTCAGCTAAATCAAAATTAAAGACTCACGAGTGAGATTAAAATCAAATTTGATATCCTAATTAAAATCTAATAATCAAGTCAGTGAGTATAATTCCTCAAAATAAAATCAAGAATGCAACGATCAAATTTGACAATCAGCATACAATGTTTTTTTTTTAAGTTTTCATATATAAATAATTTATTTTTTATTTCTTTTGAATTTGTTTGTTTTTATTATTAAGCTGCGACAAAAAGCATTTTTAAATAAAATCACGAACGCTTCGGCGCTTATGAAGGCAAATAATAAATTAAAATTCAAGCGAGCAGGAACAGCAACACTACCATGATGCTCTCTCCCTGACACTTAAGAATTGGAAAAGGGCAAACCAATTGTAAACAAGCTTAAAATAGAAATTACCTTCAGTCCAAGTCAGGTTAATTAAAATTGAATAATCTTAAATAGAATTAAAGTCAAATTTAATATCCTAATTAACATCCAATAATTAAGTTAATGAGCAGAATTTTTTAAAATAAAATCAAGAATGCAATGACTAAATTTAGACAATAAGCATAAAATGCTCCCATTGCAATCTATAAAAATTCCTTTTCTTCCCTAAAAAGAAAAGAAAAAGAACTTCTCCCTTTAAAGAAAAACAAAAAAGAGGAAAGATAAAATGAGATGGCAACAAGCCAAATCCGCTTCCTTCTCTCTCTTATTTTAAAAAAGTTTCCATATGAAAATAATTTAATTTTTATTATTTCGTCTTTTTTTATTATCAGGCCTCAACAAAAAACATTTTTAAACATAATCACCAATGCTTCGGCACTCATACAGCACCCTTATCAAGGAAAATAAAAAATTAAAATTAAAGCGAGCAGGAACAGCAACACTACCATGATGCCCTTTCCCTGACAGCTAAGAATATTGTGAGGGTCACAGGGCAAACCAATTGTAAACAAACCTAAAATAGAAATGACCTCCATTCCAAGTCAGCTTAATTAAAATTGAAGAATCTCAAATTAGATTAAAATCAAATTCATTATCCTAATTATCATCCAATAATCAAGTTAAAAAAATATAAAAAATCAAAACAATATAAAAAAAAATAAACAGATCAAAAGTACTGTTCCTAATGTTTTTGGGTCAGCTAAATTCGCATCCATGGTCAAAATTCGAATATTTTGACTTTAAAATCACATATGGCGGTTTTTGCATACAAAAATAGTGAAAAATGTTTGATTTTTTGTTTTTATATTTTTTCAGAAATAAAACGCATTAATGTCTTTAAATTTCTTCAACCATCGCCGCACAAAATTCTTAAACTTTAACAGAAAATTTTTATATATGTGCTTTTTCTGCCAAAATGGCGAACAAAATACAAAAATGTCCCAAAAACTGGTTTTTTCTATCATCGTTATTTTTCTCAAAAACTTCAGAGTTTAAAAAAAAGTTCCATTCATAAAAAATGTCTTGAAATCAACCATAGAAAACTATAAAATTTTGTCAGATTAAAAAAAAAAAAATTTTGATTTTTCAAAAAATAAAAAATTTGAAATTTGCAAAAAAAATTGTTTTACAATCTGAAAAAATTCAGGAATATTTTTTGACTAGTTCTAAGACATTTTTTTA
>JAAAKG020170242.1:0-27583 GCA_010014905.2 Druon quercuslanigerum | reverse complement strand
GATGATGAATTGATGCCATTTTCGAAATATATTAAAATAAATAGCATGAATGAGTTTTCTGCTTTGCTGAAAACTGTGAACGAATTTCCATTGGTGAAGAAACGCGAAAATTAAATGAGACAAAGCAAAAACACGTGGATCAAAATTCAAACGTCTGCTAAACTATATCGACAACACGCATGACAATAATTTAGAAACGTTCTTACGCTTTGTAAACTGGTATAGGGAGATACCACTCCTTACTATTACTTCGTGGGAAGAACCATCATGTGGTCCCGGAATAGATAGTTTAATGTAAGTATAAATATTTAAGATGCAACTGCATCTAGAACTAACGAATATGCAATGAAAACTTTAAACGCTTATTACTCAAAACGACTTTTTTGACACGGTGGCAATGATTTCTCGGAGACTTATAAACCGACTTTAATTTTCTTTTTTTTTTAATTTTTATAATCACATTGACTAACGTTTTACGTAGCCGATTTTCAAAATTTTGAAACTAACTATTTTTTTAGTCATTTTGAAAATCAAAAAAAAAGGTCAACACACAACAAAATTCAAATCACCGCCATTCTGTCAAAAAAAAGTTTTAAAAAACAGCTGCGTATAACGATAGCCACTGTTGTATAGATTAAAGCATTTTTGGTTTTTTGATTTCAGATGATTATTCATTGCTGTATCGCTGCCACTAGATGAAGTCATTTTTTTCATCTCGTTACGTTTATTTAAATAACTTTTTAAATGTTCAATATTTTCCAATAAAAAATTACATCAACATAGTTTAATACATACTTAATAAATTGCTTTTTGTCCGATCTTCAAATAATCAAGTCTACTCACACAAAAAAATTCACAAAAATCGGCTATTTTTAGACCCATCACAGTGGCGTTCCCCCTTAAGACATGGAAAATTACGTTATAATACATGAACAAAAAACCAATCATCATTTTATTACTACAAAATCTTGGTCGAAGACCATAACGTCAACTTAAATATGTAAAATAATTTAAAAATACGACAACAAAAATGGTTTCGAATTAATTTTCGGCAGAACATTCAACACAAATAGCAGCACGATGATCATCGCACATTCTGCGTAAACAGTTCGGACACTTCATGCGTGTTCGGCCAACTGCATTGCTCTCGCACAAGTGACATTTTGCCCTTGTATTTTCTTTGATAACTCTCACAACTGTTGGCACGGGCTCATCGATTTCTAAAAGTTTACGTATGATTTTTTTTATCGAAGCGCGTATCGTAGCAATGCCCAAACGTCGCCGAAGGTGCGGTTCGACCAAGCCAAATGCTAATTTTTTCAGAAACTTCTTTCGAGAAAGTCGTGGATTGTCAGCATTCATGTTATATAAAACTCTGGCATTTACAGCAGATTGGTCCAGCATGTTGTAAAAAAATCGTAAAGTCCATCTCGGCGTACGGCGGGCAGTTGACAAGTGATGAGATTTTTCACCGAACGTATCAGTGGCACCCTTGTAACAATTATACGACATTATTATTTCCGGTTTGTGCTGCTCGTCAATTGTGCAGTTACTCGCCGGCTGGAAATTATTTGTACAGTTCTGTATAAAAATATCCCAAATTTCTCTTATCGGTGCAAGTTTATCAGTGGCTCGACGTTCTGATCTCGTATTTTTATCGTCAAATCGCAACGCACGATTCAAAAATTCAAATCTCTTTTCAGATAATGTAGCCCGATAGATTCCGCGACCGAACAAATCATCCCACATATCTTTGACGCATAATTCATTCTCTCTGAAATAGGCACTGTAAAAACAAAGACCTAAATACGCGCACAATTCTTCTTTGTCAATCTTTTTATGAATACTTTGACATAGATGGTCCTTACTTAGAAGTAAAGACATGACTCGTTCGATTTCTTCATTCGTATGAATTATAATTTTGTCTAAAATCGCATCATCGAATAATACCCGAAATGCTTCGGCGGGAGTTGCTACGTTCATATCATCATCGTTTTTTGTTGTAGTCTCAGAGAAGTTCGGATGTCCACTTGAACGACGGCTGCGGCTACTCTGCGTCTCTGCACTTTCATTGAGACGAGGCTGCTTCGATGCAGGCTCTGCTTCCGAATCAAATTCGTCATCATCTTCAACGATGTCATCCTCTCCTTCCACGTTTTCAATCTCGCTATCTAATTTATGACAATTTTTATATCAATATGAATAAAAGTAGGTACTTTATCTAAGGCTATAAAATCAGCGTTAAAAAATTAACGACACCCGGTAAGAAGAGAAGAATAGAGAAAAATTAATATTTTCAGATTTAAACGAAAGAGTGAGCATTATTTAATATTTTTGAATATGCAAATTTTCCATCAGGAAAAGTGCCCAACGAAGGAATAAGGTTATCTCCGGAACCAATTCTTTTATATTTCCTTAACCATTGACACTAATGTTGTATTCCATATAGGCGAACATATACACCCAGAAAAAAGTTCTTTTTAAATTAAAAAAAAAGTTTGTTTGACTAGGTTCGTTTGATTCAACATACAAATATTTTTATATTAAAAGAAAATTTATTTAATTTTAATAAATGACGTCACGTACTTTCTTCCATTTAAAGAAATTATTTGTTTAAATAATTTTCTTGATTCAAAACAGTTACTAGGAACAATCAAAGAAATAATTTCTTTAGAGTCAGTAATTTGAAATAAGAAAATTATTTCTTTGAATCAAAGAGAGATTTTTTTAACCCACATTACTAATCTGCCACGAGATTGCAGAGAACAAATCAGTTTGATTACCTCATGGTAATAATTTAAATCTTTACCTCATATGCACAATTTCGTCACAATTTATTTTTTTATCTTAAATTTTCGTGAAGAATTGCAAATTAGGAAAGAATAAAATACATTTACACACAAAAAAATATTGAAATAAACTTTTTTTCTCAGATGAACAAATAGACAATGCAAATTTCTTGAAACTCGAGTTGTCGAATCCGATTTTTCAAAAAAATATTACCATGCCAAGAAAAACGAAATTTTTTTGCTTTTTTCTTGTGTTTAATTGCAGTTATTATGGTTTTAAATTAAATGGAATTATTTGCATCATGAGGAAGCCAATTTTATTTTATTTAGCCAAATAAAAAAGTATATTTCTTTAATTTAAAGAAATTTTCTGTTTAAATTAACGAAATATTTCGAAATATTTGGACAAAAAAATTTGAAAAAATCTGATAAGATTTTTAAGAGAGTTGTCGAGTCTGTTTTTTGAACTGTGTTTTTAATTTTTTTATAAATAAACAAATATGACGAAAAAAATTGCTATATTTTCTATTTGACGTTCCCTGTGCTCGACAATAGCAGGAAAATTATTAAAATCACCTAAGTTGCATAGAGTAACATTATTTAAACATGTTCCAATATTAGACAATAAACAAAAAAAATTATAAACAAATTAATTGTTAAAAAAATTTTGTCTACGATTTTCCATAATTATAGGGTTTTTCAAGTTAAATTGCAAGAAGTTTATTTACAAATGCGTTAATCAGGCATTTTTCTATAGAAAAATTCGTTTTTTTTTTTATTTCAACTTTTTTAATTAGGAAGTTTATGATCACTTCAGAAAAATTCATAATTTTCTTAACAATTTTATGACTTTTTTAAACAAATGCATTTTTGGGACATCTGTCGACGTAAAAATTCTTTTTTTTCGATACCAGACTTTTAATTGGGATCTTCATAATAAATTCAGCAATATTCATGATGAGTTGAAACATATTAATGATTTTTTTTAACAAATTTAATAAACAAATGCATCATTCGGGCATCTGTCAATGGAAAAATTATTTTTTTTTCTATAACTGTCTTTTTAATTGGGAACATATTGATAATCACAGCGCGCTTATACAAAACATGCGAATATAAAAGTAGTCTAAAAACTCAGCGGTCTATACGTGTTAAAAACTATTTTTTTTCTAAATTGATTTTTTTTTATTTTCTGGCATATTTGTTATATGCAATTAATATTCCACAAACGAAACAACAAATTTCCTTTTAGATTGTTTTATTTCGAAAAATCGAGTTTTGCTATCTGCAGCATAGGTCCGCACTCTAAACCTGTTAACTGCTTATGTCGGTGTGTGCAGTTAAGTGTATGTGTGTGTAGTAAGTTATTTGTGGGAATTTCTCACGTCATCTTCGAGGTTGTCATCTAAAGATCGCTGTGAAGACGAAGGTAAGCGACGCGTCTCCATTAATAACATCAGCAAATTTTTTAAATAAACTTTTAAATTTTTGCAAGCACATCCATGTTCGGAATACGATTCCAAACATTTTAACACATAAAACTGGTCCGTAGCTGGAAAAAAAACGTAAAAAAATGCGAGCCTGGGAAAAAACAATAAAAAAACCAGCGGTAGAACACTACAGATAACAGGTTTAGACCTTTGGACCCCTTGTAGATAACATAAGAATAGCTTTCCATTGTCATATAACGTTCAGTTTTAATTAAAATGTTATCAAACTAACGTGTAATACTTTTCTCTAGTAAATGAACAACAAAAAATTTTTATTTTTAAAAAATATTGAAAATTGCAAAAATTTAAACGATTTTCCTTCGCCATGTAAAATTTCTGAAATGTAAGTTGACAGGCTTAGGCCGTATACTCGATCCAGTTTAATCCGAACAAAATTTCCAATCCGAATTAATCCTAACTCGGATTGACCTACAACAATTTTCAATACAAATGAATCCGAACTTCAATCCGAACTCGGATTCATTCGGATTAAAAAATCAGTGTATATCGATCAAAGTTTGGATTGATTCGACTTAATTTGAATTAAAAAGTTGATTCGGTTTGGTTCAGATTGAACCGGATCGATTCGGATTAAGTTTTAATGAATTTGGGTCGAATGAAAAGTAGAAGTTTTTTCGGATTTGTTCTAATGGAATTTATGTACGATACTTTCGCCAGGACCCAGGGCGGATAACAGAGAACGCGCGTGTGTATATAAACATTGAATTATCTAGCTACTTATCAATTTACCTTCATCATTAGATACTCCAAATATACTTCCATCGTCACTATTTTCGGAAAGACGTTCTTGTTTCACATCTGACAAAGCAGCTGCTACTGTTTTTGCACTCATTCTGAAACAGTAATTAATAAACAATTATTCTTACTAGATTACAATTCAAAATACATTACGAAAATGTATAAAATTAGTTTTATTTTAAATTTTATTGAATAAATGTATCACAGTCCGTTAATATTGTAAAAATGAATAAATATACTTACTTTTAATGAAAATGCAAGTTCTCAACAGCAGAATTCATCACTTTATGTTTCGGAGTCGGCAACGCTACTGCTCACACTGACTGACACTCACCGTACACTAGTGCGAAGTGCGAATGCGCACCAATGTCGAATTTAATTCTTGCTGCAGCTGCAGCCTGTATGTACGTGGGACTATGACAGGCAAAATTCCGACTCCGTCTCTTTCTTTCGCATGTAAAACGCCTGATGGAAAGAGATGGAAGTCGGCGTTCTGCACCGAGCGTCCACCCATCTATACTCTGTACAGCGAGAGAATACAAAGCAAAGATAATATCTTTGGTAAATTGTAATAAAAGTGTGACATTTAGGCGTGGTTTACTGATTTTCAAATTTCCACTATAAAAAATCCTTTCCTTTGAAATTTACGGCCTTTTTCAAATTTCACGGCCGATTGTCCCGAAATGAACACAGCAAGATTTATTCTGCTCTTTTCTGAATGAAACTGCGAGACGAGTATGCTCTCGCTGAACAGAGTATACATATACTTCCGGAGGCAAGTCATAAATGAACGCGTACTCAGCGACGCGACGTCAGAAAGTTAATGCGTAGAATTACGTGGTGAATACGTAAAATTCCAGCAACTTGAAAATTGCGCTGGTGCGAATTCGCACTGGTGTGCACGGTGAGAAGGTTAAATATATCCTAAAGTTATTAAAATCCTTTGAAATATTTTGAAGCTCTTGAAAATTCCACGGAATTTTATATTTTATATGTATGTATGTACCGTAATATGTTTTAAATTCTTGGAAATATTTTTAAACCCATTCAAATGATTGAAACCAGTTAAAAAATCGTTGAAAATCTGTTAAATTTCCTCAAAATTTTCCAATTTTTTAAAAATCTTTTAAAACCCTTAGAATCTTTTCACATTTTTGGATTGAAACCCTTTCAAAGTATTGAAATCCCTTAAAAATTCCTTAAAAGTTTTTAAAATACCCTACCTTTTTTTATCTTTGGAAATCTCTTGAATTTTTTTAAGCTCCCGAAAACTCCTTAGAATTAAAAAAAAAACTTTAAACCTCTTTTAAATTTGTGGATTAAAGCCCCTTCAAAGTATTGAAAACACTTGAAAAATCCTTCGAATTTTTAAAAATACCTTTAAACCCTTTTAAATCTCTGGATTAAAACCCCTTCAAATGATTGAAATCACTTGAAAATACCCTGGAATTTTTACGCATTCTGTAAGATGTTTAAAATCCTTGTCTTTTGAAATTGTTTAAGTCTGTAGAGAATAAATTGAAATCTTGTAAAACATACTAATATCTTTCAAATATTTTTAAAAACCTTCAAATGGTCGAAATCAGTTAAAAATTCGTTGGAATTATATTAAAAAATGTTTCAAATTATTTTTAATATTTTAAAATCCTTGGAATCTTTCTCAATCTCTTGATTGAAACCCCTTCAAAGTATTGAAATCACTTCAAAATTCCTTAGAATTTTTCGGAAATACCATACAATTTTTTTTTTTTTGCAAATCTCTTGAAATTTTTTTAAACTCCTTAAAATTCCTTGGAATTTAAAAAAAAACCTTAAAAAACCTTTAAAATCTGTAAATTAAAACCCCTTCAAATGATCTAAATCAGTTAAAAATTCGTTGGAATTCTATTAAAAAATGTTTCAAATTATTTTTAATCTTTTAAAATCCTTTAATCCTTGATTAAACCCCCTTCAAATGATTGAAATCACTTGAAAATTCCTTAGAATTTTTCGGAAATACTATACAAATTTTTATGTTTGGAAATCTCTTCAAATTTTTTTAAACTCCTTAAAATTCCTTGGAACTTAAGAAAAAACTTAAAAAACCTTTAAAATCTGTAGATTAAACCCCCTTCAAATGATCGAAATCACTTGAAAATTCCTTGGAATTTTTGGAACCCTTTTAAATCTCTGGATTAAAACCCCTTCAAATGATTGAAATAACTTGAAAATGCCCTGGAATTTTTACGCATTCCGTAGTATGTTTAAAATCCTTGTAAGTCTCTTGAAATCGTTTAAATCTTTAGAGAATAAATTAAAATATTGTAAAATACACTAATATATTTCAAATATTTTGAAATCCCTTCAAATGATTAAAATCAGTTTAAAATCCGTTGGGATTCTGTTAAATTCCCTAAAATTTTTCAAATTATTTTTAGTCTTTTAAAATCCTTGGAATCATTCTAAATCTCTTGAATAAAAAAAACCTCCTTCAAAGTATAGAAATCACTTCGAAATTCCTTAGAATTTTTCGGAATATATCCTAGAAATGTTTAAATCCTCGAAAATCCCTTGAAATTTTGTTAAGCTCTGGACAATTCCTTGTAATTTTTAAAAATACCCTGAAATGTTTAAAATTCTTCGAAATTTGTTGCAATTGTTGAAGCTCTTGAAAATTCCTAGGAATTTTCAGAAATACATTTAAATCTTTTAAATCCTTGTAAATCTCTTGAAATCGTTTAAATCTTTAGTGAATATACCTTCAATTTATTAAAATCCATTAAAATACCTTGGGGTTTTTAAAAATTCCATTTAATTTTGAATTCATTTTTAAATATTTTAAAATCCTTTGAAACTTTCTAAATCTCTTAATTGAAACCCCTTCAAATTATTGAAAGTACTTGAAAATTCCTTGAAATTTTTAAAAATACCCTAAAATATTTCAAATTCTTGGAAATCTCTCGAAATTTTTTAAGCTCTGAAAAAATCCTTGGAATTTTTTTTAACTTTTTTTAAAGAACCTTTAAAAATCTCTAGACTGAACCCCCTTCAAATGATTGAAATCACTTGAAAATGCCTAGGCATTTTTTTAAATATCCTTAAATGTTTAAAATACTTGGAATACTCTGGAAATTGTTTAAATCTTGAGATCAATTAAGAATTCCTTTGAATCTTCAAATACTGTAAGGTTTTTAAAATCTTTTGAAATATTTTAAAGTTCTTGAAAATTCCTTAGAATTTACAAAAATCCTCCATTCTTTTAAATAACTGCTTTGAAATCCATTCGAATATTATAAATTCCCGAGAAATTACTTTAAAATCCCTTGAAATAATTTAAAAGCTCGGAAATTTCATAAAATCTCTTTGAATCTTTTAATTATCTTAAAACCATATAGAACCTGAAAAATCGTTCCAACTGAAAAGAGAGGGAGAAAAGGTGTCATCAAAAACCGCTTCTTTATCGGAATACCTTAAAATAATTATTGAAATATATGAAAAATTCCTTGGAATCTTTTAAAATACCCTAAAATATTGCAAATCCTTTGAAACCCTTTGAAAGGTTTTAAAGCTTTTCAAAACTCCATGGATTTAAAAAAAAAATACCAAATGATCTTTAAAATCCTTTGTAATACATTCAATTTATTTAAATCTAATAGAAAACGCCTTAATATATTTCAAACCTTTTAAAATCCTATTAAATTATTGAAATTAATTGAAATTTCTTTGAAACTTTTAAAAGTACCCTAAAGTATTTCAAATCCTTGGAAATCCCTATACACTTTTAAGAGCTTTTGAAAATTTCATGGAATTTCTAAAAATACCCTATGATCTCTTAAATATTCTGGAATACCTCTAAATTATTTAAATATAATAAAAAATATTCTCAGGTATTTCAAATCTTATGGAATCCCACTAAATTACTCAAATTAATTGAAAATTCCTTGAAACTTTTAAAAGTACCGTAAAATATTTCAAATCCTTTGAAATCCCTAGAAACTTTTTAAAGCTTTTGAAAATCCTATGGAATTTCGAAAAAAAACCCTATCAAAATTTAAATCCTTTGGAATATCTCCAAATTATTTAAGTCTAATAAAAAATACTCTAAGGTATTTCAAATCTTTTTTCATCGCATTAAAATACTCTCAAAGCAATGGAACATTCTTTGAAACTTTTTCAAGCTCTTAGAAATTCTAACTTTTTAAAACGTTCTTAAACCTTCAAAATCTTTTGGAAAACCTTCAAATCATTGAAATCTATTAAAAATTCCTTGGACACTTTTTAAATACCCTAAAAAATTGAAAATCCTTGGAAACCGTATGAAACGTTTTAAAGCTCCTGAAAATTGGAATTTTTTTAAAATTTCGAAATCTTTCGCAACACCTTAAAATGATTGAAGTATGTTAACAATTCCCTAAAATCTTTTTAAATACTTTTGATTTTTCGAAAATTGAATGGAATTTTTAAAAATTCCATATAATTTTTTTAATCCTTCGGAATATATCCAAATTTCTGAAATCTATTTAAAATTACTTGGAATATTTTTAAATACACTGAAACATTTAAAATCCTTCAAAATCTTTAGAAATCCCTTGAAACTTTTCAGTTTTCGAAAATTCAATGGAATTTTGTAAAATAACATATAATTTTTTAACCCTTTGGAGTATCTCCAAATTATTGAAACGTATTTAAAATTATTTGGCATATTCATAAATATCCTAAAATATTCAAAATCTTTCGAAAATTTAATGGATTTTAATAAAATACCATATAATGTTTTAAATCCTTTGGAATATCTCTAAATTATCGAAATCTATTTCAAATTCCATGGCATATTTCAAAATACCCGAAAATATTTAAATTCCTTTAAAATCTCTTGAAACTTTTAAAAGCTCTCGAAAATTCCTTAGGATTTTTAAATTATTGAAATATTTTTAAAACTTGATGGAATCTGCTAAAATACCCTACAAGATTTTAAAATAATTCTCTAAAATTGAGAAACCGATTTAAGAAAAAAGTGGCAATTATTTAAATTATATTAAATTATTTAAATTGCTTTTTAAGGGGGGGGGTTAATTAGTAGATTTTCTGCAAAATTTTGAGTAAATTTAACATATATTCAGAAGTTTTCACATGATTCAAAAATAAATAAAATTTGTAAAGATATTTTTGAGGAATTTTGTAAGGTTTCACGAAAATAAAACAAAAAATCAGGTTCCTCAGAAAAATTTAAATACATTTTTATTTCAAAAAAATAATTTAAAGTGATGATCTAAAAAATTTAAAAACATTTAAAAAATGAGCAATCTGAATTATTTTAAGGGAAATTAAACAAAAGAATTTTCGTAATGTTCGAGTAAAAATTCAAAATAATTTTTTAAACATATCAAACGATTTCCTGTGTCGAAGATTATAAAGCAAAATGTTTCGAGTTGCTAAGATAAAAAAATGGTAAAAATCAAATAAATTCCAGAAATATTCAGTAGAATGATGAGATTCAAAAAGAATTTTAAACTTAAAAATATTTCTTGAAATTTAGATTTTTCAAGATTTCAAAAATAAACTCTAGGAGTTTTAAAATAATGTCAAAAGGTTTGAAGAGAATAAATCAATTTCCTTAAATTACCTGAGAAAATTTAAAAGATTTTAAGCTTTTTTGTTTACATTTTGTATGATTGTTTTAAATTTGGAGAAAACTCAATTCAGTTAAATTTCTTTTTAGGAACTTAAGATGTTTTAAATAGATCAGAAATATTTAAAAACATGAGAAAATTTATCAAATATATTTTGATTTCTTCCAAACTTTTAAGTTTTAAACATCCTTTAAAGATACTCGAATTTATCATATTATTTTGTAAGATCCTATTACATAAATACATATCTTAAATATTTTCTAGATTCTCTTCTAAGACATCTGAAATATTCAATAATCTTTTAAAACAAACTGATAATATTTATTTTTTGTTCTCAATGCCCACAATTTGAATTAAGTCGAATTAAAGTGTTAACAACTATTAATAAATAAATAGTTATTTAAAATATTTGTTATATCATTACTAATATTGTTTTGCATTCTTTGCGGAATTAAAAATAAATTTTAAATTTATGATTATTAATTAATACTTACATTAACTTAAATATTTGTATGTAGCATTCTCCTACTTTCAATTATCAATTAAATTCGAATTTTCAAATAAAAATATAAATATATTTTTTTGAATATCTCGTTTATTATATAAAGAATATAATGCCGATCGTAATTTATTTTACACAACATTACGTGTATGCACGTAGAATATTTTCCCTTCAAGTGTGCAACAACATACGCACACTTTAATATATCTAGAATAATTCTTTCAAGCGCCGAAAAATTCGCCTGAAATTTACAAAAGCTCGACAGGTTCCAATGGACGAATTGATTAAATTTAGAGACAAAAAAACAGCCAATATTGAAAAGATCGACATCGATTAAACCGCGATCGCCGAGTTGTACTAATTTTTTTTTGTTATTAGGCGTTAAAACACAACGATTCAGACATTTATGTACACGATTATTTAAAAAATATTTTATCATACACAATGAATAAAAAGAACTAAAACTGCGTTTTATGTACACGATTAGCTAGCCTTATCTGCTGCTTACGACAACCTAAATTCATTCATTACTTCTATTGAGAATCTTTTCATCTCTTGCGAATCTCGATAAATTACACGTATATCTACGTATAACATATCGACAGAATTGTCAAAATAGACTCATTAAAAAATTAGATACAAAAATGATTCTCTCAACAGGTGTAAAAGTCTTATGCGAGATTCTATGCTTTGTAAAGGGCATCGAACTTGAAATTATATTCGATTTTCTTAAGCGTAAGGGAAAATCTGTAGCCTCTAAGCGAGACAGAGAATCCAAAAAAAAAAAACAAAAAAAACTAGCTTCGACACTTTAGTTTACAATGAATGATTTGAGCAGAGTGTCGAAAATCATCTCAGTCGTGATGCTCTAAATAACCCAGAACGGATTTCCATCCTTATATATAAAATCTAAAAATCCACGCGACAAACTAACTTTTGGGATGCATAAAATATACTTGCAACACACAAAAAAATGCAAACAAACATTATTCCTGGCATTGGCACAATTTCAAAAAAGATACTTATTCTTAACTTCATTTCTATCGCCACTCTCAAGAGTTATGTATTTTGGTTTGGATTAATAATGTCTGTAAATAAAGATAAATTAAGTAAAAAAAAAAATTAGAAAAAAGTGTTGTCAGCTAGAGACCGATGGCAAAAATTTCCAAGTCGCTTTTCTCAAAACTGGTCAAATATTGGCAATTTTTTTTTACAAAAATTATGAATCCAAACAAAAAACATAATACCTCAGCAGCGACCTTTTAGGAACATTGAAAATTTGTTCTGATTGGCAGTGTCGAGTGTAATTACTGGAAAAGTTTTCGGGACGCTCTCCCGTGTCGCACTTTTGATTTTGGAAAATGTGAAATTTTCCAGTCATTTAATTAAAATACTATATAATTATGAAATATAGTTTTGAGAATAAAATTTTAAGATCAAGATTAAACATCTTACTTATGAGGTAAGCTTAATTTTAAAAAACGAATCCTAATAAAAGTTCTAATCAAATACAATATTCATTAATCGTCAGTCTCTTAAAAACAAAAACAAAATGGTCACCCATTATTGTAGAGCTTAAATTTTTGTTTCCTCTGGTAAACGAGAGCGCCCTCTTCTAAATAGGCGGCTTTCATGCCGGATTCACGCAAGCCAGAATCTTACATCATCGATTTTTTATGTTAATTTTTGGCTAATTATTTTTTTTAGTAGCGAAAATATAGATTGATGGAATTTCACTCAAAATAAATCATGTTTAAAGTTACGGCTTTCTATTCTGGACACTTTTTGAGTTAGTTTCATTTTAAATGAATGACATTTTTTTTAGTGCAAAAACCCCCGGAGAGTTCGAACTTTTAATTTTTTGGTGGACAAAAAATCGAACTAACTAACTACTAAGATTTTCTTCATTTTCAACTTGAACATGTCCTTAAATAAAAAATTATAAAACCTATTTCCTTTACGTGACTTCAACTTTTTTTCTTCAAGACATAAGAATAAGTTTTTAAAACTTTTTTATTACAAAATGAAGTTTTTAATTGATAATATCGGGTTTATAATTGATTTAATAGATTTTAAGTATTATTAGCATTATATAAAAATGTTTTTTTTTTGCATACGAATTATATCGAATAATATAATTAACAACAATTACAAATTTCCTAATTGAAAAATTCTCGACTGTTTTTAATATTACCGGATTTGAAAATTCTAGATAATAGATAATTCTGAAATTAAAATTGCCAACATTATAAAACATCCGACACTATAAAATTACCGAAAAAAGACACTTCTAAATGATACAATTGTTGAATATAAGCAATTAAAAAAACTGTGCTAATAATAAATAATAAAATAAGAAATATTTTACTCAAATAAAACTATTTTATTTTGTTTATTTTACTTTTTAATAGTTTCTTAATTGTTTAGATTCGAAAAATTCATTGTGTCGACAATTTTCTTACAGGAATTTAAAAATTGGACACATCGTTAATTTAAATTTAATTTAAATAAATCAATTTAATTTACGGAATTTTTTACTTTGAATATTGTCAGATTGAAGAATTTTATTTTTAGAATTTTTTTGGTCAAAATTCAAATTAAATTTGTATTGGTAACAAAATTATGTAAATTTTTTTGATATACAGTTTTTACCAGAGAACAGAAACAAAACTTTGTTGGAAAAAGTTGAATATGTCGAACCTGCACGTTTTTTCATCTTGAATAAAAAAATTATACAAACATTTCGCTTCCATGGAAAAATGAAAGCATGTTTCTTTGATTAAAACTAAAGGAATTTCAGACTGAACTATTTTCAAAAAAGTATGTATGTCAAGGTTTATTTTTAAATAATCAAAGAGAAATCAGCATACATTAAAGAAGATACTTAAATACCTTTTGTACAAGTTATTTTACTCAAAACTTAAAAAGAAATTCACACATACTTTTTAAAAAAGAATTAATGCAAAGCACAAAGTTTTTATTATTTTTATCCTAAAAAGATATTTTGAATGATGAAATAAGCAAATATAAGGGAAGTCAGATCTGGCTTTTTGGAAAATCAAATTTTTCAAAAATCAAAATTTGTCGTTTAAAATGTGAAAAATAACTAGTGCAATTTGTGTTTTAACGTCTCAAAAATTGTCTAAAATAGAAAAAGTGCAATAACTATCAACACAAATTTTCTTGAAGTAAAATCTTTGGCAATCAATATTTTGTCTACTAAACAAATCAGTAGCCAAAGTTTAAAAAAAAATCGATAATGTTTTCATCTGGTTTGTGTGATTCTGGTTTGAAATCCACTGAAAATCATTTCCAAAATTTTCAAATCCATTGTTACGTTATTAAACAGTGATGTTATTGTGACGAGTATTATTTAAAAAATAGTCTATAAACAACCCGGTGACATCTATTTCATTAAAATCGCTGATGGATGAACTCACCTTGTCTACATGTGATTAAAAAAAATTCTACTAAAAATAGAAATATCATTAAGAGAAAATGAGCGTGCCTATAATATAATTTATAAAATCAAGGTAGCCGCTTTAATCAAAGAAAAACACTAACTGTCATTTCTCAGTTCACACAAATTTTTCACGAACAATGATATTAAACAAATTCAAAAAATTAGAGGTAAAAAATTTTTTATTTAAAGTAATAAAAACTGAACTGCAAATTGAAGGAATCAAAGTGGAAGTCCTGAATTTTAAACTTTTAAAATTAGAGTTTAAAATTTGTTTAAAACTTTTTAAGAAGCTTTTAACACTTTTTAACCGAACAATTCACGCTATCATTTTCAATGCTCTAAATTGAAAAATTAATCAATGAATTGACAAATTTTCGATATTACATTATTTTAAGCAACATTAGAAACTGAAAGATCAGAATTTTTTGGACTGAATTCCTTAAAATCTTAGATACGTGTTTGATTTTCTTTAATATTCCTTTATTAAATTAATTTTTCGAAATAAAAATAATTTTCAATTTTCTTATGAATATTCTGAAAACTTTGTTATTCTTATAAAATATTTCACAATTCGCAAAAAGCTTCTAAACTTCTTGTTCGAAATTTGCAAAAATCTAAATTTTATTATAAATTATTTGAAATCATTTCAAGTTTTAAATTAATTTTGAATCTTTTCGAAATTTGTTAATATCTATGAAACTTCTCGAATTTTTTAAAATAATAAAATAAAAGCTGGTAATTATGAATCTCTTAATTTAAAGTCATTTTAAAATTAAAAATCGAAACAGTTCAATTTTCAATGTTAATTTTTTTTATATCAAAGGCTTCAAAATAATCCTGTAAAATCGATTATTGTTCTCTTTTAATGCACAGTTCAATTTTAGTAATCATGCATTTATATTTACAGTTGATCAACTAAAATCGTTTTTTTTTTTTCGAAAAATAGTAAATTTCAAACGATACTTTTTTTAAATTCTTTAAATTAAACATGTACACTTAAAAATGAATATCTAAAATGGAAAACTGTTAAAGTAAAAGATTTTAGAATTACGCATTGTAAACTGAATGATATCATAAATAAAAAAGTTAACAAATTTACATTTAAAAAAGTTGAAATCGAACTGATTTTAAATATGTAAATAATTTCTAAAAAAAATATAAAATATAGAAAAATTATTTTAAATGACATATCATCGTATGATAAAAAGCTGGGATATTTCAAGTGATTGGTTACTTCTTTTCTAAAAATTGATAAAATGCCCCGTCCAAAAATAAATTCAGTAATTTCCCGGTCTCAAAAAATTTCTGGTTTCCCGGTCCAGCAATCACCCTGGCCACTTCTTTAACATTTTAATCATTCAAATACCTAAATTTCCCTCGGACCTGCGCATATCTTCACTGCGCAGAATACACGAATTGGTTAACATAACCTAAAAATACAAAGGAATTTATACTGCGCAAACTCTGTATGACATGCGTCATACTAAAAAAAGCGCCAATTTCAAATTATAAAATAAGTCAAATATAAAAAATATTGATCGCATTAAGCAGTATATAATTTAAAACAATTATATGTTAACTTTACTCTAGAGAGTGCTTGTCAAAAATATATATTATGAAATATATTTGTTTCAACTAGAAATGCTTGGGCATTTAGGAACTTTACGTACACACAAATTCATCCATCAGTGATTTTAGTTTGTCGTCCCGTTAATATCAAGGTCATGTCCGTACTCAATCGGTACAATGAATTTGAAAAGTTTGGAACTAAATCTTCATATTGCCTGAGTTAAATTCTAAGATCTAAACATACGCGGTGGTACGCCGGCCACGTACATGATTAAAAAACAGTCGCCAGGTGGTGAGAGTCTTACTCGACCAAACCCAGAAGCTACTGGTGATACCTACGATCATAGCCATGAGATACTTGATCATAAAGACCTCGAATTCGGGCCGACTTGTAGCGTCGCCCAGAGGACAGGGTATCGCGTAGGATATGAGGTTGCACATGTCCTTGTTCCAAGTGAGCATCCAGTGATCGAAATAGGCCTGCTCGTAGAAAAGGCAGGCGATAACTATCAAAGCCGGCACTGTGTAGAGCACGGAAAATGTTCCGATTCTAATCATGAGCTTTTCCAATTTGTCAGTCTTGGTTCCATCATGCTTCATGACTGTACGAATCCTGAAGAGGGAGACAAATCCAGCGAGGAGAAAGGCTGTGCCGAGCACGAGATAGACACAGAGAGGCGCTAAAACGAATCCACGAAGTGCCTCAACGTTCCAGAGACCAACGTAACAAACTCCAGATAGTATGTCGCCTGGAATAATAAATAAAATATTTTCTACTTCAAGAATCAGATGGCAATACAGTATTTCTATTCTCAGGGTGGCAAATGTGCGAACGATTTCAAATTCCCGGATTTTCCCAGTCAAGTTTTTCAATGTTTTCGGTCGGCTAAAAGTAACATATTCATATGTGTCTCTGAACGCAAACATTTATTTTTATTCATGACGTTAATTCCAAACACCCTTTAACAAAATAGAGAACAAATTTAAATAAGATAATTGGAAAAAGATATCCATTTTGCACTAAAAAATATCAAATTTGAACAAAAATTGGAATAGTGAAAAATTTAGTTAAAAAAATTAATTTTCAACAAAAAATAACGGATTTTTAACTAAAAGGCTGAATCTTCAACTGGAATAGTTGAATTTTCAACACAAAACAATTAATTTTTACTAAAAAATATAAATTGTTAACCAAAACCCTTAATAATTTAATGCTAAGTTTAAAAATTACTTTCTACGAAAAACTAACTTACAACAACAAAAAAACTAACTTTAAAAAGTTAGTTACATTTTGAAAAAAAGTTTTGAAATTTGAACTAAAATTGTAAATCTTTAACTAGAATAGATGAATTTGAAGCCAGAAAGATGAATCTTCATCTAAAATGATGAATCTTTAACTAGAATAAATAACTTTTCGACCAACTGAAAGAATTTTCAACCAAAAAGATTTATTGCTACCAAAAAATACTTAATAATTTTCAACTTAAACAGAACATTTTTAAACCAAAAATTAAATAATTAAATTTTTAGTCAAAAAATGAATTTTCAACCACAGAGATGCACTTTTAACTAAAAATTAACGACCGAAACGAAAAAAAATACTTTAGTGATTTTCGTTCTGTTTCGATACTGTCAAAGCGAAGCTATATTTTAATGATTTAGTAACAAAAAGAAACGAAAGAAAGAATTTTTAAACAAGAAGTTTAAGTTGTAGAGAAGCAGATAATTTTTCTACAACAAAATTTTCAAGCATAAAGATTAAATTGTTACAAAAAAGCGAATTTTAGTAAAGTACATACATTTTTAAACAACCAGCTTAATTTCTAAATAAAAAATATCAATTTTTTAACCAAATATTTGAACTTTCATAAAAAAATATACATTTTTAACTAAAAATAGAATGGTTAAATTTTCTGTCGAAAATCGGCTCCTTAACAAACAAAATAAAGGATTTTCAGCACAATAGTTCAATTTTCTACTAGAATAGTTAAGTTTTTAGTTTAAAAAATCGATTTTCTACAAAGTAGTTACATTACCAGAGATGAATTTTCAATTAAAATTATGAATCTTCAAGCAAAAACAAGACATTTTTAATTAAAGAAAGATGAATTCACAAAGAACAATTTAACGAAGTTTTCTATTACAATTTAGCAAAATTTCTTTTTTTAAATATTACTTCGGCTCTAAAAATTACTTAAAGCACTTTCTTGAATTAAAATTTGGAAGAGGGAACTTACAAGCTGATTATCAAACTGAAGTCAGTGAAAGAAATGTCACGAAGAAAAAACAATTGCAAATGGTTTTTTTTTTTACAAGGGAAAAGAATAATAATTGAATAATAAATTAAGATTTACTTACAATAAACTAAGATCATCTAAAAAATCTAAATTGAACAAAATTATAAAAATAATGAAAACTTAAATTTTTCTGCTCTCAGAAGTAAATTCCCGGTTTTTAAATGAAATTCCAGGTTTCTCGGTCAAAGCGCCACCCGGAATTTGTGTTTAAAAAACTGGAAAAAATCATAATTAGCACAAAAAAATACGCAAAGCCTAACTTTCCATTTATGGAGGTCATTCACTTGTATTCGATAGCTCATTATAAAGAGAAACGTTGAGTTTCATTCCAATTTATTTAATATTGACGATTATGAATGCAATTAAAAAAAAATCTCATGGGAAATATGTTTTAAACTTTTTAGGTCGCCTATTATAATGGAAAAGTAAAAAAAGACGTACACTCCAAGCCCTGATTATTATATATAATAATAACAGGAGTCCTTATGAGATGAAACATTTTTTCTCACTCAATTAAATCTAAAAAAAATTAAGGTAAAGAAGAAAAATTCGGTAAAATGTATAAAAATTAGAGGTGAACTAAAAAAATTAAAATGAATTGATAATAATTTAAAAATATGAAAAAAACTTCATTGAATTCAGTAAAATCGAAATAATATTAGAAAAATGCAAGAGTTTAAGGCGAGGTTAAAATAAGTTCGGATTAATTTAATAAAAAGTTTTATTAAAAAGATTTCAGGGTAAATTAAAAAAAAATCTCTTTAAATCTTTGAAGCCCAACTAATTTCTAATCAAAGAAGCGACTAATGAGTACAAAGAAATTCAAGTCAAAATAAAAAAACTCAAATGAACTGGAAAAAGTGTTCAACATCGAAAAAAATCCATTGATCACAATAAAATTTGAGTAAATTTAGACAAATTTAAGGGAAATGAGAAGAATTTGATGAAATACGCCAAAAAATCAACTTGAATTAAAAAAAATCAAGCGAATTGCAAACGATTAAAAAGAATTTATCAGAATTCAGGATAAATTAATAAGCATTTAGGGCGCATTTCAAATGAATTGCAACAAATATTTCAAAATCCCCTAAAATTTTTGAATCCTTACGAAATCTCTAACTTCTTGCGAATAAATTCTTAAAAAATTATTAAAATATTAAATTAAAAGCAAATCAAAACTATGAACAATCTCATTAAATTTAAAAGAATTGAGTGAATTTACAAGAATACAAAAGAATTTACAAGAATTTAGGGAAAACTCCAAGTGAATTACAACAAATATTCGAAAATCTCTTCAAATCTTTGAAATCCCTCAATTCTGGTTAATCAGTTCTTTGAAATCCGTTAAAATATTAAAAATTAAATTAAGATCCCATAAAATTATTAAAACCCTTAGAAATCCGTTTAAATCTCTTTAAAAACCCTTGAAATCTTTTAAAATATCCTAAAATATTTTCAACTCTTTGAAATCTCTTCAAATTATAGAAATAAATAAACTACTTCTGGGAATTGTTTAATATTTCCTCAAATATTTCAAATCCTACAAACTACCTCACTTCTCGTAAACAAATTCTTTTAAATCTACTAAAATGTTATAAAATCCCGTGATGATAATTACAGAAATCCTAAAAAACTGATAAAAATACCTTTAGAGATTTAAAAATAAGACCCGATAGAACCTGGAAAAACGTTACATATCTTCCGAAATTTTAGAAAAATTTTTATTAGAAGATCTTTAAAATGCCTTAGAAGTTTTAAAAATCCCCAAAAATCTTACAAATTTATCGGAATCTTAAGATAATTTGCTATTTTTTTCAAAATCCCTGACTCCTGGAAGCCTTATTTTGAATATAAATGTTTTAAAGTAACTAGGGTGGCGATTCGGCGGACAATTCCAAATTCCCTAAGATTTCTCGGCAAAGTTTTTCAATTTTTCTGATTAACTGAAAGTAAAATATTCATATTTGTTGCAAAACGCAAATATTTATACTATTTTTCAACAAACTATATGAATTTTAACGAAAGAGTTGAATTTTTAATCAAAGGAGACAAATTTTCAACCAAATAGTTGAATTTTCAACTAGAAAAAGTCAATTTTCAACAGAACATGTAATAGTTACATATCTACTAAAAACATTTAATTAAAATCTTTACTGATGAATCTTCGACTGCAATAGTTGGACTTTCAACCAAATAAATAATAATTTTAAATAAAAATATAAATTATCAACAAAAACTTTAAAAATAAAGTTTTAAGTTAAGAAAACCAATGTTCAACCGAAAAAGAAACGAATTTTCAAAAAATAAATTTTTCGACTAAAGAAATTAGTTTTTAATCAAAATGATGAATCTTTAATAATAAAAAATGATTTTCAACACAAAACTTTATTTTTCAACCAAGTAAATTTATTTCTGAACTAAAAAATGAATGTTTAACTAAAATGATGAATATTTAACTGAAATACTTGAATTTTCATCCGAAAAGAAGAATTTTTAACAAGGAGATTAACTGAAAAAAAAGAATTCTTTTACCAAAAAAGTCAATTTTTTTAAAGTAAATAAATTAGTTTTTAAAGAAATAAATTAATTTTTAACTTAAAAAGACAAATTTCTATACAAATTTTTAAATTTTGAACTCGAAAAGACTAATTTTATACCCAAAATGAAACGGTTTAATTTTCATTTGAAAAAACTAACTTTCAACTAAACTGATGAATTTCTAACTAAAATTATGAATAATACCCGGATTTTAATGCAGAAATTGGCTTTAGGGTCACAAAAAATTGAAATCAATTTTTCATTGAATCAGAAGTTTGGGCATCAACAACAAAATCGTTGATACGTGGAAGGATATAACTTTATAGTAAACAAAAAATTAATCTTTTTTATAGATGTAAATGAAGACAAAAAATTATTATTTTATTTAAACACGAAAAATAAAGTTTTTTTGGAACTGGTTAATTCATAAACGTATTACAAATTTAAATAATTTCCACCCGTTATCAAAATTTGTAGGTCTTATCAATTATTTCATAAATAAATCACTGACGAGGGCCCATAATCGAGGCCGAAATGTCTGATTTAATGACAAATTGATTTCAATTTTTTCTGACCCTAAAGCCATTTCTCCATTAACATTTAAATATCATTTTAACTGGGGGTCGATGCAACTCCTAACTTAAATATTAAAATTTCCAATAAGAATAATTTTCTACAAAAAAGACTAATTTTCCAAAAATTGCATGCATTCAAATAAGTTTAATTTTTAAGTAAAAAAGATAAAATTTGAAGCCAAATTAGAATAGTGGAATTTTTCGTTAAAAATCTAATTCGCAACCAAAAATCGGATTTTCAGAAAAAATTTAGTTTCTACTGGAGAAGTTAATGCTTTAGTTGAAAAAATGATTTTTAACAAAGTAGTTACATTTACAAAAAGAGATGAATTTTCAATTAAAATTATGAATTTTCAAACAAAATAATAATTTTTTAACAAAATAACTACATGAAGTATTTTATTTTTCTAAAATTTTGATGAGCGAACTTTAAAATTCTGATGAATTCTGACTTGGAACAATTTTAAACCAGAAAGATGAATGTTTAAATAAAATGACGAATCTTTAACTAGAATAATTGAATGCTGAACCAAAAAGGTGAAATTTCAATGGAATAATAGTTAAATTTTCAGTTTAAACGAATAAAATTATTATCAACCAAAAAACAAAAACAAATTTTCAATAAAATAATTAAATTTTCGGCAAAAAAATTCTTGGCATGCAAAGAAAAACCAAGTTTTCAATGAAATAGCTCATATTCTAACCTAGGAAATGAATACCAAATTAAAATGATAAATTTTCGACCAACAAAATTAATTTTCAATAAAAGAGTTTGACTTTTAAACAAGTAATTTGATTTTCAACCTAAAAAATAAATTTTTACTAAAATGATAAATATTTAACTGTAATACTTGAATTTTTAATAATAATAATTTTCTACAAAAAAAAATCGATTTTTAACAGATATGTGGATTTTCAACGAAATAGTTAAATTTTCAATTAAAAAAGACAATTTTTCATTCAAATTTTGTATTTTGAACAAGAAAAGGTCCATTTTCAACCATAGTGATGAATTTTTAACTGAAATGATGAATCTTCCACTGAAATAGTTGAAGTTTATACCAAAAAGATAAATATGATTAATTATGATTTAATTAGAGTAAGCTCAGAAGTAAATTCGTGTTTTTTTAATTAAATTCCAGGCCATTTCGCCACCCTGGTTACATTATGAGCTGCAAATAGGGTACCAAAGCTTAAAACTAGGTCACATTAAGGACCTTAACTGAATACGGGGTACAAAAGGGGATACAGGGATCGGTCTGAGAGGCCTGTAATAATTATAATTATTATATTTAATTATGATGCACTTGAAAGCAACCGAGTCCATGGAGAAAGATGAGCCTGAGAAACAAATGAGCCTGCTCATTTGTTTGTTGTTTTGTTAATAATAATAATTTACCTTCGACTTTTCCCATGGCGAGAATTGTAACAGTCTTAATAGCTGGTGCTCCCCAGGCAGCTAAATGAAAATATTGCGAGTTTGCCTCTATTGCTTCGTGTCCCCATTTAAGTCCAGCAGCTAGGAACCAGGTGAGAGTCAGGATGACCCACCAGATGCTGGAAGCCATTCCAAAGAAGTAGAGAACCATGAATAATAGAGTGCAGAGTTCATGTTTTGTGCCCTGCGTTATAGGGGATATCATCCGAACTTTCATGTTAAGAGGAGGTGGGAAAGGTTCTCGACATGAAATCGCATTCCCGGCAGCCCATCCGATTACGTATGCCAGAGCTACCATCAAGTAGCACACTGATAAAAATATAATCGGCCTCTCTGGATATCTGCAGTTAAACAAAAAAAAACTTATCAATTTTCTGCATGATACATATTTTATCACTATATTATTATTCAGAGGAGGCTGCAGGGTGACCGTAAGACATCATTTTCGAAATTCCCCGACAAATTTCTTTATTTTTCCCTGGTCGATAATATTCAAAGACCAGCATTTTAATCTTGTAAAATTTTTAAAATCCAATCTTTTATAAGCTGCATAAAACAATTTCAATTTAAAAATTGTTTAGTTTCAAAAATATTTCAACCAAAAACTATAAGTTTTCTATCATACAAGACGAATTTTTAATTCAAAATGACGAACTTTAAAAAAATCAGTTGAATTTCAAACAAAAAAGATGACTAAAATATAATTCAATTACCAAACAAATTAAATATTTTGTAACCACTTTTTTTTAATTTTCGATCTACAATGATGAATTTTTAACACCAAAAAGATCAACTTTCAATAACATACTTATTTTTTCAACCAAGTAATAATAATTTTTAATAAAAAATATGAATTTTTAACCAAAAATATAATTGTAGGCATTTAAATCAGAAACGATCAATTTTCCACAAAAAATTTCATTTCTAATTACTTTTCTACCAAACAGATGAATTTTCAATCCAAAAGTAAGAACTTTTTATCGAAGAAGACGAATCTCTAAACAGTTAATTTTTAACTAATAAACAAAAAAAAAGTATTTTTAAAAAAGCAGTTCAACTTTCAAGAGAAAAGTGTAATTTTCAACAAAAATATGACCGTCAGCGAAAAATGTAACAGTTGATATTTTAAAAACAAAAAACAGATTTTTAACAAAGTACTTCAATTTTCAATAAAAACTTTAATTTTAACCACAAGGACAACGAACATTCAACAGCAAACTCCAATTCTAAATTAACGAGATTATTTTTTTAATAGGATGAATGAATTTGGAATCAAAGACAAATTTTCATCACAAAAAGATTTTTCAATCAAGGAACAAAACAAGGTTATCCAAATTCTTGAAATTTTAAGATAAAAGGCCAAAAATGACGTCTTCAACAAAATATTTAAATCCTCAACCAAAACAGATTAATTTAAAACAAAGCCTTTTTTATAAAAAAAAATCAGATTAAATTTCTACTAAAACATATGATTTTGAAAAAATAGTCGAATTTTCAACGAAGAAAAATTTCAGTGTATTTTTCAACACAAAAATATGAATTGCCAACAAAAAGTTAATTTTCTAACCAAAATAGTAGAATTTCAAAATCTAAGAAGACAAATTTTAAACTAAACAGTTGAATTTCCAAGCAAGAAAGATTTAATTTTTCAGCATAAAAATATTAATTTCTGACAAAAAGTGAATTTTCTACCAAATTAGTGGAACTTTCAACCGAAGAGGAGGAATTTTAATCCACACTATTACATTTTTAACAAAAAATACAACTTTTTAACGCAATTGTTAAATTTTAATACAAAAAAAAAAACAATTTTCAACTAAACAGTCACATTTTCAACCACGAAAGATGTCAGTTAAATTTTCCACATCAAAATAGAAATTTACGACAAAAACTTAATTTTCTGCCAAAATAGTTCAATTTTTAACCCAAAAAGGGTAATTTCAAATGCAACATTTAAATTTTTAACAAACAATTATAACTCGTTAACAAATTTGTTGAATTTTCAATAAAATAATACAAATTTTTAACTAAAAATGTAATTTTCGGGAGGAAGCAACAACAATAAAAAATCAATAGAAATACGTAGCAAATAAATTACTAAAAATAATATTTTAATTACAATTCAAAGACGAGAGTTTTGTAAAATTGTAAACATAAAAAACATAAAATGTGAAAAGTATTATCCTCGACAGTAATTTAAATGTGCCTCTTATAAAATTTCCCTGACGTGCAATAATTTTTTTTTTAAATCTCCTGATTTTCATTTTTCCTGCCCCACAGCCACCCTGGAAGGGCCATAAAATAAAAAAATGACGGCAAAGAGCAATAAAACTTACCTGAACCTCTCGGTGTCGATCAAAAACGTGAGAAAAGTGAAAAAACACGAAGCTGCACAAAGTGCTGCCCAAGTACCAATCCATACCCTTGCAAATTTTAGTTCTCTGTCCGAAAAAAACATCTTTTCACAAGGTGCTCCACAGTTGTATTCCACCTTCTCCCCGACCTTCAAAGAATACCCTAATCCATGAGGAACCTTAAACTGCACCGGACACACGAACCCGTGCAATTTCCCACCCTGTATTGGTCCATAGCTCTGCTCAAACGACCTGCCTCCGTTCGACCAGGGTGACGAGGGTTGAAACTCCGCAACAGGCATCCTCGGATGGGTATCAATCGTTGGCTCCGAGGGTGTATCCTCGTCCTGTCCGACACACAATTCATCACCCCCATAAACCGGGAATCCGGAGCAAGCAAACGTCTCGGGCCAGTCAAATCCGAAAGAATTCATCAGATGCTCGCAACCCTTCTTCGCATTTTCACAAAGTGACCTGCAGGGCGGAAGTGATCTTCCCAGAATTGTGCACGGCGGTGCGTACAATGAACAGAGGAAAAATCTCATATCAGAGCTGCATTTCATCTTGACGAGGGGTGCGAATTGATGCACTTCCTGGCCTGCATCCTCCTGCTTGTGTTGACCCAACAGGTTTGGCATGATGGTGTAATTGTAGGGGAAGTTGAGGCAAAGATTGATCGTGAGGGGTTCGCATTTTTCGTGGGGTTTGTAAGGGTCTGAGAACTCTTCCTTGGTCTCTGAATGCAACGCGGTCGTCCCCCGAATCGCGAAACAAGAGAGGACCGCGAAGAGAAACACCAAGATCATCTTAGCTTGGCGTGGCGAGGGTATTGTATTCCACCTTCGCTCCGACGCTTAACACACATGCGACGCGAATTTACACATTATGATGGGAAAAAGAATAAGGACGCGCACCCTTAGTTAAGGAAGAAAAATCGAAAAAATTAAGTAAGGGACAAATATTAACAATGTCGCGTTACTTTCAGTCACTGTCGCGTAAACTGCTGTAAACAGATCACGAAAAAAATAGTGCTGTAGATGGTGGAGTCAATGGAGGGGGTTAGGTCATTCCGCCAAGTTCCGCCAGATGGAGGCAGAATGGCGGGAAAAGGGGTTGTTTTTCAAATTTTTGTTTTTATTTTGTTTGTATGTTTTTACTCCACTAAAGTAGTTTCTAACGAAAATAGGAGATTAGTAAGGGAATACATTCTTTAAATAAAATTTATTTAGATACCAAAAAAGACTAAGTTGTTCGCAGAAATTTAAATTTTCAAGGAGAAAATTTTAAAAAACAAGTTTAATTTTCGACCAAGAGATTCTTTTAAACAAAACAATCACATTTTTACGCAAATTGTTAAACTTTCAATATATAAAAATTCATTTTCAAGTAAGTGGTTGAATTTTAAAGTCCAAAAGTCGATTAAAAAGTTACATTTTCAACCGAAAAAATTGAATTTGTAATAAAAAAGTTCATTTTCAAAAAAAAACATGGATTTTCTAACATAAAAGATAAATTCTCAGTCCAAAAGAGGCATATTTAATAAACACAAGAATTTTAAAATTTGTTTAATTTGCGACTGAAAAAGATTATTTTAACTAATAATTTTTTGTTAATTACATTTTTAACAAAAAAGTACGTTTAATTTCCAACAATAAAAAAAAAACTAATTTTCAACCAAATAGATGAATGTTTAACAAAGAAGATTAATTTTCTATCCTCTTTTTTGCCTAAAAAGACGAATTTGTTCGAAAACAGTTAAATTTTCAAGTAAAAAGTTCATTTCCAAGAGAAAAAGATGAATTTTTAACCACAAAAGATGAATTTTCAACAAGAAAGTTAATTTTAAATTAGGACACATTTTTAAAAAAACAGTTGAATTTGCAACCAAATAGTTTAATTTTTTTCCAATTTATACACAAAACAGTTAAATTTGCATTTTTACATTTTTACAATGTAATTTAACGGTAAATTAAATGGTTGATTTTTTAAATAAAAATATTTGAATTTTCAACTAGAAAATATCATTTGTCCACTAAAAATATAATAGTTACATTTTCCAAAAAAACAACAAAATTTTTTAACAAATAGATAAATTTTCATCTGAAATATTTAATAATGCATATTTAACCAAATAGTTACAACATTAAAAGTTATTAGGTAGACATTATTTGTTGAGCGTTGCTTAAGAGATGACTTAACT
>JAAAKG020170231.1:9478-27585 GCA_010014905.2 Druon quercuslanigerum | reverse complement strand
CATCATCATCATCATCATCATCATCATCATCATCATCATCATCATCATCATCATCATCATCATCATCATCATTATCAACATGATCATCGCCGTCGTCATCATCATGATTCAACGGCGTTTCAGTATTATTATCATGCCCTGAATTAGAAAGCGTAGGAACATTCACCTTGGTGGAGATTTGTTGTACAGAAGCTCCATCCATCTCCCATTTCCCCATCAGTATAAAATTTTGAGCCTGTAATTTTTCAAGCTTGTCCTCACCAAAATCCATGAGTATCCTTTTAGTCGTATGTGCCAATAGAGAAATGAAATTGACACTTTCTCCTGTTTCCGATACTTTGCTATGTTCTGGATAACAATCTTTTTTGGCCATTTGAATTATAGGATAAGGAGGGTACATCTTACTATCATGTAGATACAAATTATGGAGCCTCATCTTCTCATACTTCCTCTTCATTAAACCTAGATCCATGTACAAAGCCAATAATCTATCTTCATTACTGACTTTATTCTCAATTATTTTATCATCCGTTAAAGAATCGCAAGCATGTGGATGATTAACCAATTTTATTGCTCTAAATAACTCTTCTCCACTGTGATTCAGAGCAATTTCATTCACTCGTCTGGGTTTCGTCTTTTCGGGTCCCTCTTTGAAAAGTAAACGTAGACGACCTTTTTTAGAAACAATTAGTAGACTTAATGATTTAACTGAAAAATCAACGGAACCATATTCAGGTTGTGGGATATTTTCTTAGGTGTAATTGAATAATACTCTAACATCACTTTGTAAAAATTCAGTATTTTTCCTTATAAAATCACTTTTGATCCTACAAACCTTTGACCATTTTCTATTATACTGCGACAAAAAGCTGTCGAACAATTTGCGTTTTATTTCCATTATCTGGACATTAGAGAAGAAGCTTGAAGGTTTGCTGCTGTTTATGATCATGTCTAATTTGCTTTGTCTGACTTGTACTTCATCATCATTCCATGCTATGGATTAACCGACATTAAAGATATGTGACCAAGATAGAATACGATTTGCTTTGAGTACAACTTCTTATGATCACCGAAACGGAAACAAATTACAGAACAATTTAAGAGAAAACAAAGTACAGTCAGTTTATTAATTTGTTATTAAAAGGAGCAAAACAGAAACAAATGACATAAGATTCCAAAATTCTTCTCGTAGAATAATATATTCAAGCGAATCTTCCAATTTCATAGGCTCATAGGTATACATCATACAAAGGTAAAATTAAGAAAGTAAAAAATATTTAAAATTTCCAAAAGTATCAAAAAATATATTAATGAATGCCAAACAAAAACACCTCTTTGATGGTTGCAATTTTTATATCAATATAGCCAATTGCAGTGACACTAAAGTAAGTGAATTTGATTGTATGATTTGTTTATAACAATAATAAATGTTTTTGGATGAACGTCAGTTGTGCACAAATTCTACTTGTTAGATAAACAGAAATAATTCGGCATAAAAGACAAGTTTTTTATGCATATAAATGCCAAATAAGGTCATTCAGTTTGGTCCGAAGCTTCGGGCGACTCCTTGAGTCAAAGGTCCTCTTAAAATTTATGAAGATGACGTGCAAACAATCTCTCTTGTGAGTGTTAAAGTTCATGCTTATTACCGAATAGTGTGTAAATAAGTGATCTCTCCCTTCCCGTTCTAAAACCCGTCTGCTTCTCTGCAACAGTTTATATGTCATTCGACCTATGTTGATAACCTAGTAGTGAGTAACGTCGTTAAGATTTTAACGACTGAGTTAATAACAGCTATCCCTCGATAGTTTAATGGGTCATGTTTATCTTCCATCTAGTGTAGCATGACCATATCAACAACAGATCATTAATGAGAAACTTTCTCAAAGGTATAAACAGGATTAAAAAGATTGAGCAAATAATGGTATCATTATGTAGTTAGGTATATGATGAAGTCATTACTTATAGCTTACCGCCCCTTAGATTGCTTCTTTTTACAACCCGAAATATCTTTTTGTAGTTCAATTAAGTTGAAAATAGTGACAAGAACTGCGTCAAATGATGATATGAAATTTCCATCTAATAGTAGTCTGGACAAAAAAACATCCTAGTAATACTTAAAACAAGTCACTCGTGCCTAATGAATTTGCACATTCAGACCTGGCGACGAGAATTTTGCCGTCAGCCTAAAGTTCCCAACTATCTTTAACATCAGTTAATCTCGTAAGGGTTGTTTTAGAATCCTATTCCTTTGCTACTTTGGTTGTCATTCGATATAGTTCTCTAGACGGGATGTACCAGGTAAAAGAAAACTGCGAACGCTGACGAGAATACTGTCTGCATTTTTTTGATTATAAGGATATTCCATTTGACAGATGTTAAGACGCCGATAATTAGGTTAGGCTTCATAACTCCAAACCGTTTAGCACATTATTAAAAATGATTGTAATAAGTAAATTATTTGAATAGTTTTAAATATCGTGGACAAAGAAATCCTTAACAAGGTTTGCGCAATCTGTACTTAACCAAAATAAATCAATATAACTGAAGTCACTTTTCGTAAAGTAGGTAAATTGAACCAGCTTTTTAGAAGATGTACGAACATTACAGAGAGCTAGGTTGCACAATTCAAAGGACGCTACCAGTCTTTTTCCCTATTGTATTAACTTAAGGCCGACCTATTCGGAAATAAATTATAATTTTTGGAAATTTTATCTGCAAAATTATTAAGGGTTCCATAAAGAAGTTCTAGTTTGCGAATCGGGGAAAACATCTATTACTGATATGCAGTGTGAAGATTTTTTAGGTCAGTTCCACAAAAAACCATAAATTACTGACTGTCAGTTTTCAATGTGTATAGTCAGTGCAGTTCTAGAGTAATGTAAATTAGCCTTTAATTGCCACGGTCCGTGCTTTTTTTGATAGCCTCAGAGTAATCAGGGATCTAACAATCTCAGAGTTTCGGCAGATTACAGATGTGATTGTGAACTATGACTAACATATGCGAATTACACAATGACTAATTAAGCAGCTTTTAGCTATACATCCAAGTTATACAATTTATTGTAACCACTGATTTTACAACAACAAAAACTTAATCTCGACGTATGATTACACATCCTTCTATTTGGTGAGCCAGGTACAGAACCAAAACTTGAAACTCTTTCCCGTCCCACAAAAGATCCATCAAGTCAGTCCTGAGCGCTACCCAGATCTTGCTGTTAAATAGGTTCCGAAACGTTTGTGAAGGCTATCTTCATCTTAAACTTTATAAAATATAGCTGTGTATTGGGCACATCTACTGTATTTCTGTTTGCAAATGCGACTGACTTAATATTGTGTTACCCTGCTTGGGAATTCATAAGGAGCTTCAAAGCGACAGGTGCAGGTGATATGTCACTGTTTACTGGAGCTTCAGAGCTCTCTTTCTTAGGCTCTTCAATATTTAAAACACTATTACCAATTATTTTTTCTAGGCGCATTCTTCTTAAATCATCTAAGCTTTAAATGAAATTGTTAATCCGCATGTGGTTATTACTTTTACCAGTTTTCAGCTCTGCAGTTTTTTTAGTTTAGCTTCTTCTAGGCTCAGAGCTATGCAGATTTTAAGAGTGGTCATTTTGCCAGAGTTAAATTGACGAAGGCAACGAATTCCATTTATTAAATCCCGTTTCAACAATATATCTCTTTTGGTTCTGAGTAAATTTTGTTCTTTTTCATCTAGCGCTGGTGATGTTTTCTTTGGTTGATCAGACACGGCAAAAAGTATGAAGGCGTTTCTTCTTGTCAGGATATCTAGCCGTTAAACCTACTTTGGAATATTCACCTTGAGCTCGACGGTCTCATTTTCTACATCAGCAATTTTGGTTTCACCTTTCTCCAAGCTTCCTGAGGTGCTTTCTAGAACAGTTTTTTCTAAAGAAAATTGTTTTACCTTAGAGCTTTTCTTCTAGGCTTGAAATCAAGCTCTGCTTCTGCTCTTAGGTTGCCATATGAAGGCACTGCTTACGACTTGCTTTTTAGTCCATGTCGTGCAAATGAAAACTTTTCTCCCACAATTATTAATTATTTGACGTCATATTTTAAACACATAATCTAAGGGGCACACTTAGAGTGGCGGCTTGCTCCCTCCCAGGCGCTTAAAATGCATAATATTTTTAATTAATTAATAACAAACGATAACAAAACCATTTATTTAAAAAATCCTTTTTAAAGGATTGTATTTAACCTCTCAGACTATGTGGCTAATTTATGACATCAAACAAATCATAATTGTAGGAGGAAAGCAGTAGTATCTTTAGAGGCAACTTGTTGAAGTTATAGGAACACTCCACTTTCGCTACCTTTCACATTCAGAAATTTTTAAGCTCGGCTATAAACATTTTTTTGAATTAAGGGAATTATTTCTAGAGTACATTTTTCATGTTCTGGATTTTCGTTTCCAGCTATTTTTAAATAATCAAAAAATAAACTCTTCTCATTCATTAAAAATATTGGAAACTCAAATTCAAAACAAAATTCAAACTCAAATTTAAGCGAAATGTGGCAATATTAATAATTATTGCGATAAATTCAAACTATAAAAAATATATACCTTTTCTGAGTAATTTGATTTACTTAATACTTTTAAATAAAAAATCAAAGCAGGCCGTTTCTTTTATTTTTAATTTTGTTATAAACATTTTCCTACAGCTCAAATTATGGACAATAAGATATTTTGGAAAATCTTCAATAAAATGTCAAAAACGAATTTGGAAGAGTTTAAGGCTATTTCTTTATTAATTAATTTTTTTTCAAATTTTACGAAATATACAAAACATTTTGAAAGATATTTAAATGGTTCTAAAATACATGCAGATTTTTTTAGCATCAGGCAAAATATGTGTCATTTAAAAGCTATTTAGGAGGTTTATAATTGTTTAGAAAATACAATAATAATTACAAATTCTAAAAGATTGCAAAATTTGTTTAAGGAAATGTACATTTTTGAGGATTCTTAAACAAAATTTCGAATCTTTTTACGAATGTTGAAAGCTTTCAAGAAAATCAAAATATTGTTCCTCAAATTAATGGGAAAATTCAAAATGATTTTAAACTTCAGAAAGTTAAATATAATAGGAAATTATTTCAAAACATTAAAAATGATTGCCTAGAATGTCGAATAAGAATATAAAATATTTTTTTTTTGTCAATTTTGCTTTGCTAGAAAATTTGAGAAAAAATTCGATTACAATTGTATGAATTCAGAACTAAAAAGGGTTTGAAAAACATTTATACAAAATGCATAATTTTTTAGATTTCTAAAAAAATTCAAAAGCGTTTAAAAAAATTGTAAAGCTTTTCAGAAAAACACAATTGTTGTATGGGAAAATTAAAATGAATTCTTCAAATAAATAATTCTAATAAAAAATTGAACTATAAATGTTTCAAGCGTTTTTTATTTTTTCTTAAAAGAATATCTAAAAAGATCGAAAAACAATGTAAAACTTGTGAAAATTCGAAAAATGTGTTAATAAAATTTAAATTCAAATTAGAAATGTTTACGTTAAGATCTAACTTTTCTATTTTTTATATAAATTTATATTCAATGTTAAACTTTTTTATTGAAAACTCTTCCTTTTGGATTGAAAATGTAATATTTTAATTTTAAAATCTTTTTTGGTTGTAAGTTAATCTTTTATAGTTAGGAAATAAGCTACTTCGTTAAAAATTAGTTGTTATTTGGTGAAATATTGATCCTTCATGTTAAAAATTGATTCCTTTTTTTTTAATTCAACTATCTAAGTATTTATTTGTTTTGTAGAAATCTCCTCTTTTTGGTTAGAAAATTATTTTCATTGTTAAAAAATTCATTTATTTTATCAACAAAATGTTATTTTATTCAAAATTCGTTGAATTTAACCATTTTCATTCAAAGTTCAAATCTTTTAATGTTAAAAAATCAACGATAATATTTTTTCTTCGTAAACAAGGTATATTTTTGTCAGAAAATTCAAATAGTTAGTCAAAAGATAAATTTCTTGCTAAAAATTTTATTTTCTTTTTGCATCAAGGCTCACCACTTTGGTTCAATATTGCACTACTTTGATCAAAATTCATATACTGCTAGGATTTGGCGACTAGAAT
Organism: Druon quercuslanigerum; assembly: GCA_010014905.2. NCBI lineage: Eukaryota > Metazoa > Arthropoda > Insecta > Hymenoptera > Cynipidae > Druon > Druon quercuslanigerum. The sequence continues at coordinate 21,459 of JAAAKG020170231.1, read as the reverse complement.
CAGAGTGTGCCACCCTATACATGAATAATTAAACCTATTTTCACTGCCGTTATCTAAGTTTCCTGTGTTCGGGCATTATGTCAATGTCTGAATATTTCAGATTTTTAAAATTTTACCTCGAACGCAAAAAGGTCCTTAAAGTAGAATATGAGTTAAAACTTCTGAAAGCTTCTTTCGCTTAAAACTTTAAAAAGTCGATAAAAGAAAGGTTCCCTTGTTTTTATCTTGGATCGTTTTTTTATTTATTTTCGACCCAGGGGATTGCACTGGTGCTTTAGAGTGCGCCTGACTACATACGAACCATTACCACTCGTTTTCATTGCTGGGATCGAAGTTCCCTATTGTCAGGAGTTACGAAGCGTTCTGCGTTTTTTTTTAATATCGGCTTTAAGGATGCACACTACGTACACTCAATCTCAAAAGTTGCATATCTTCTTCGAAGGATTCTCTAAATTTTGATTTGGGTTTATTTTATTTAAAAAAATTAATTGAGGAATCATGCGGGTAATATTGTTATAAACAATCATTGTTTAAATTCTAATTAACTCCACCCAAATCAAATTGTAGAGAATCATCCAAAGAATAAAATAAGGCCTTGACCATTAGAAATAAATAAGAATTGTAACCTCTCCTTCAAGAGAAAGCAAAATCTAAAATTGTAAAGAACAATTGTTAAATAAAGAATTTTACTCTGAATTATTTTTTCGAAAGCACACTTAAAAGCTTCTGTCAATATTTCCGGAAATCAATAAAAGACCTTTTAGTTTCTTTATTTTATAGATAATTTTAAAGATTGGCGACTTTTGAGATTGATTGTACGTAGTGTACATCCTCAAACGCGGAGATCTGTTCTCTTAACTACTAGTTTTTTTACATTCTCATCATTTATGATTGGGGAATTATTAGAATTGTCCGAAATTTGACATCCCAGTTTTTTAATAGATCTTCACGTTTCAAAACTCGATGAATCTGAAAATTAAGTTTCTACGATGTCTGTCTGTCTGTCGTTCTGGCCGTTCATCCCTAAACAGGATAACTCTTCAAAAAATGAGCGCATCAAATCAATCTTCGGTACACTTTTTTTTAGATATCATGGAAGAAAGAACGAGTTCATTTACCAGCCATTTTGGATAAAAATTAAAAAAGTGAGCGCATTTTGAAATTTTTGTAGATCATTTTTATTTAATTTGAAAATTCTGTGCTCGGATATTTACAGTATTTTTAAAGACGAACAGTTTAATCTAAAATTACTTTTTTTCGATAGAACGAAAATTCTCAGAGTTTTAGCAATTTCAAATTTGTTTAAATCAAACGAAAATCAAAATCTTAAGCCAATCAACGAACGATATGGAAAAAAGTCAAAAAAGGAAAACATAACTTCTTGAACCCCCTGCAAGAATATCATAACAATTTTTTAAATTTCTTTGTAAAATCGAAAATTTTGATTGCTCAAAAAATTACGAAAAATAAAAAAATCAATTTTGTGGTCCAACAATGCAGAATACGAAAACAGATGAATTATCAAAAATTATTATCCTAAAAAGGATCCGCAAGTTCTTCATATTACGTTTTAATAAGACGCGTAAATTTTGTTTTATTCGTGAAAAATAATATTGTACATTTTTTAAAAATATACAAATTTGTAGAAAAATAACAACAGTGACGAAAAAAAGTATTTAACCATAATTAATTACCCAAAAAGAGCTACAAATTTGTAATAATTTATTAAATACTCATCATTTCTTATTTTCCATCCAGAGGACTCGTGTATCAGAGTGCGTCTGACTGTATACAAGCAATTACCACTTGTTTGCACTGCAGCGATTTTATTTGGCTACTGTCAGGATTTACAACTTTGGGTTTTTTTTTTAGTATAGACTTTTAAGGCGGAGTTTTTACCTTCTAAATTGTTGCTTATTTTACGTTGGAACCTTTTTTAGATTAATTTGTTACCGATTATAATCGTTATTTAGAGTGCGTCTGACCATGCACAATCCATTACCACTTGTTTGTATTGCAGTGATTGGACTTGACTACTGTGAGAAATTACAAGATCGAAATTTTTGAGAGTCTAGACTTATGACATAGCGACCTGACTTCCTAGATCCATGTCTTTTTTATGGATCCTTCTTTAGATTTACTTGTTACCTAGGGGATATTAATCTGACGATTTCAATAATTTCAAAAATTAAAAATATTTCAAAAATAATAATAAATATTTTAGAAATATTTTTAAAATTTCGCAGATTTCTGAAGAATACAGAAAGATTTTACAAAGATTTCTGAAAGATTTCAAATATTTCTCAGAAACTTCGGATAGATTCAAACGATTTCACAAAGAATTAATTATTTCATAAAAGTTTCCCATATATTTTAAAGATTAAACATAGTTTTTAATAATTTCGCAAATATTACCAAACATTTCAAAAATATTAAAAATACTTCCAAAGATTTCCAAAAATTACAAATATTTAACAAAGATGTTTAATAGATTTAAAAGATTTTAAATAAAAATTAGTGATTTCCTGAAGATTTAATAATTTCACACATATTAACAAAGATTAGAAAATTCAAAAATATTTTTAAAATTTCAAAAGATTTCTTCCCAAGTATTTCCAAAGATTTCAAAGATTTCGCGAAGATTTTACAAAGTTATGTATGAATTCCCAATTATTTCACAAAAATTACAAAGATTTCAAAAACATTTCAAAGATTTCCCAAAAGTTTCAAAGATTTCGCAAAAATTTTAAATATGCCGCAAAGATTTCGTATAGTTTTACAAGATTTGACAAATATTTCAATAAATTTGCAAAGATTTCGCAGATGTTTTAATCTATTTTTCAATTATGAAATTATAGAAAAAAAATTCCCAGTGATTTTAAAAAGACTTTGATAATTTCACAACGATTTTAATGATTTTCCAAAGATTTTGTAAAGATAAAAAATATTAGCCAAATTTTCATGAAGATTTCAATTATTTTTACAAATATTACTAAATATTCCAAATTTTTAAAAAATATTTCACAAAGATTTCATATAGAATTGAAATATTTCACATAAGCATAAATGATTTCCCTATTATTTCACAAAGATTTTAATAGTTTTAAAAATTAAGCCGTTTCAAAAATTTTAATGATTTCCTAAAGATTTTAAAAATGTCGGTAAGATTTAAACAATTTTAAAAAAATCATCAAATATTTTTTATTATTTAAAATTATTTATAAAGATTTTAATAATTTTCTGAAGATCTCAAAGATTTTCCAAAGAGTTAAACAATTTCAAAAACATAACAAACATTTTATAAACATTGCAATAAATCCCTAAAGATTTCAAATATTTGACAAGAATCGGAAATATTTCACAAAGATTTCAAAAAAATTTTAAATATACCAAGTACTTGGAAAATCTTTTCAAACGATTTCAATGATTTTCCAAAGATTGCGCAAAGATTCAATGAAGATTTCAATCATTTTAACAAATTTTACAAAATATTTGGATGTTTTTAAAAATATTTCGCAAAGATTTCATATAGATTTAAAATATTCTTTAGATTTACTTGTTACCCAGGGGACAGGTGCTTCAGAGTGCGTCTGACTATACGCGTGCATTTACCACTTGTTAGCATTCCAGCGATTGAAGTGACCTACTGTCCGGAGTTAGTAGACGAATATATGCGCGCGTCAGCGCGCGCTAACTTGTTTATTCATTTTTATCATTTACCTAATTTTCGAAAAACTATTTACTGTTAAAAATTTTTTTACTAGTCAAAGTTCGCTGAATTAAAATCTGAAATAATGTATTTAATGAATCCATGTGACGTAGAATGTACTATTACTACGAATAATATTTAAAAATGAGATATCGTTCGAAGATTTTAATTTTTTATATTATTCCAGATTTTAGTAAAGTTTGCTTTTATGAAAAAATTAATCAATTTGTTATTAATAATTCAGCTTACAACATAAAAATCAACGACCAATTATTTTCATTGATACATTAAAATAATTTATAATTTATATTTTTATAAAAATTACAATTATTAATAACATTTTAATCTAATTTCAGAAAAATTGAAATATATTTGTGAAAATGGAACCCAGATACTCATTCCACAACATTACACAACATTACAAAAATTACATAATTGAAATAAAGGTATTTCAGAAATAAATAAACTTTTATAATAAATATTTATGTTATTCAATGGAACAAAATCAAACTTTAATCTGTAGGTAATTTAATATTGTAACCAAAATTATTTAGCTGATAATTAATTAAAGAATAAAATTAAAAGCATTAAACAAATATTTTTTTCAATTAAAAAAATTATGTAACTGAAATAGGGGTATTGTAAATATAAGTAAACTTTCATTATGCAAATCATATGTAACATTCAATTTCATAACCTTAAAGTGAATAATCAATTTATGTTAATTAATCGAGAAAAATGAAAAATCAATCTTTATGTTATTTAATAGTGTAAAAAATTAATCAGCTAATAAGTAACTAATCAGTTTATAACAATAAAAGTAGTAAAGCATTATTTTCAGTAAAACGTTCAAATAATTTTTATTTTTGATTATTTTACAAATTTGAGTTATTCATAACATTTTAAACTATTCCAGGAAAAATAAATATATATTAGCAAATAATTTCGAAATCAGAATCCAGACGCTCATTTAATATCGTGAAACTTTATAAAAATAATTTCAGTAGAATGAGGGTATTTTTAACATTTACAAACTTTAATTATACCTAAAAATTATAAACCATATTAAGTTACACAAAATAGAATTTAATAATAAATTGATCCTGTTCAATCAAAAGAAATTACAATTTAATCTTTATGTAATTTAATATTGTGAAAAAATCAGGTAATAATTCACCAATGTGTTTATAACGTAAAAAGCATTATACTATAATTTTTATTTAGACCTTGAAATTATTTTATGTTACTTTGTATTTTAAATTTTCACTTTTGTTTCGGAAAATTTGATTTATTAGTAACCTTTTATCCTAATCTTAAAATCATTTGAAAAATTATGCAATTGATACAGGGATGTTTTTAAATAAATAAACTTTTATTTGGCAAATTATATCGAATATTTAATTATATAACCTTCGAACAATTAATCTGTTTATGTCACCTAATTTTTAGAAACTAATTTTTAATCTTTATATAATTTAATATTTAAAAAAAAAATCCGCTAGTAGTTAATTATTTCACATTATGAGAAGCATTAACTATAACTTTTACTGAAGCATTCAAATAACATTATCCTAATATCTTTTTTTCTAATTTGAGCTTTCATCTCTTAAAATAATATTTATTAATACAATTTTAAACTTTATATTAAAAACAGCTTTTATGTACGTTTAATTTGTTAATAAACTTTCAAACTAATTTCAAAAGAACTCAATTTACTTATGATTTTAAAAATTTAATTTAGATACTCATTTTACTTCACAAGCATCAGAAAAATCATAAAATTTAATGCGAGTATTTTAAAGAGAAAATAAACTTTTATTGAAAAAGTAATATAAATTTTGAATTACATAATTTGAAAGTAAGTAATAAATTTATGTTACTTATTTAAAAATGTCTTAAATTGAATCTTTATGCAATTAAATATTGTTGTCCAAATTAACCAACTAAAAATTAATGAAAAATTCACAACATAAAAAGAGTGAAGCAATTATTTGCATTGACAAAATTGAATTATTTTAAATATTGTATATTTTTCTAAATTTTAATTTTAATTTCTGAATATCTTTATTTCCTTAGAAATAGTTCAAGAAAATTGAATTTTACACAGAATTACTTAATAAATATTCAATTGTTTTAAAACCAAAACCGCACTAAATTATTATTTAAATTAAAAATTCTAATAATTTGAAGCTTTAAAAAAATTATTTTCACCGTAGCATTTAAATAATTTTCACTTTAAAAATTTTTCAAATTTAAACGTATTATTGTTAAACTTTAATTATTTATAAGCCTTACACTAATTATATAAGATATAAATTTGAGCAGAATCTATTAATAATTAATTAATCAGTAAATCATTGAAAACATTTTATATTCAGTTTCTTGAAAGAAAATCAATTAGTCAATAGTTAGTTAATCCGATCATAAAATACAAAGCAGTAATAAATTACTTTTAATTAATCATTAAAATAACTTTTACCTCATATTTAGCTGAAAATTTGAAGTATAATTAATCTTTTATTATATAAATCATATCCCACATTGAACAGCATAATCTCAGAGAAAATAATAAATTTAGTTTCTTGGTTCACAATATTAAAATTTAATCTTTATGTAATTGAATATTGTAAACAAAATAATCAACTAATAATAATTTACCAATCAAAAACATAAAAATAATTAAATAAATTATTTTCATTAAATCAATGAAATAATTTTTATTATACCTTTATTTTTTTCTTAATCTTCACTTTCCTTTCTGTTACTTAAATTTCATAATCAACCAATAACTAATTAATCAGTTTACAAGATAAAAACGCATCGAAGATTTATTTTCATTAAAAAATGGTAAGGATTCTTATTTTATATTTTTCTTAAAACTAAAAAAAGACATAAATTGTACTTTATAAAATAGGACTGTGGCGGAAACAAGCTTTATATTTTAAACTATATTTATTTTTATATTTTATATTTTAATCTATAAAAAACTTTTTATTTTAGATTCCAAAAATCATCGTGTCTGGTTTGACAGTAGGCAAAATTGTTTAAGCAAACAATAATAATAACGCAGATTGAAATATTAACAAATTTCTAAAATTTAAATAAATATTCGTAGCATAGTTCATAAAAGGAAATAAGTGATGAACAATGTAAAAAAATGTTTTAAAACCCGATTTTGATCTTTGGCAATATTTTTGGAACTTGCATGAGAAAAATTATGACAGAATTATTTAATTTAAAAAAAAACTCTAACTTTAATATTTTCACAAATATCACCAAATATTTTCACAATATTAGAAAGCTTTTGGATAATTTTAAAGGATTCTACAAAGACATCGTGATTTTCGAAATATTTCAATAACTTCACAAATATTAACCAATATGTCCTAAATATAAAGATTTATTCGCAATGGTTTCTAAAATTTTCAGAAAGATTTCAATGATTTTCAGTAGATATTAAATATTAAAAATATTTTTCAAAGATTTTAAATAGATTTAAAATATTTCAAATAGACATAAACTATTTCTCAAAAATTTCACAAATATCACCAAATATTTTAAAAACACTTTTAATATTTCGTAAACATTTCAGAAAGATTTTACAAATAAGCTTAGAATTATTTCCCAAATCTTAAAAAAAATGTCAGAAATATTTCAGATATATCTAAATGTGATAAGAATTTCAATGATTTTTCAAACACTTAAGCAAATTTTCAATTATTTTTACAAATATTCCCAAATATTTAAAAATATTTTAAATATCTTGGAAAGATTTTTTAAAAAATTCCAATAACTTTAAAAGATTTCGCAAAGGCATAAATAAATTGTCAATGACTTCACAAAGATTTGAAAAAGTTCACAAATCTTTCAAAAATGTTTTAAATATTTACATGGTTTCACAAAGGTTTAAATGATTTTGCAAATATTTCACAGAGATTTACATCATTTTTTCAAATGTGAAATAAAAAAAATTAATTCCCAATTGTTTTAAAAATATTTTAATAATTTCACAAATCTTAAATTATATGCTAGTGACTTACCAAAGATTTCATTCATTTAAAAAATATTATCAAATACTTGTGAAATATTTGAATGATTGCGTAACATTTTTTGAGAATTTCATGATTATTCCAATGATTTTGCAATGATTTTCAGACAGATTTCAATGATTTTCAGTAGATATTAAATATTAAAAATACTTTTCAAAGATTTTGAATAGATTTAAAATATTCCAAATAGACATAAGCTATTTCTAAAAAAAAAATTCTAAAAAAAAACATTTCAGAAAGATTTCACAAATAAGCTTAATTTTCACAAATATTCCCAAATGTTTCGGAAAGATTTCAAAAAAAAATTCCGATAACTTTAAAAGATTTCGCAAAGGCATGAATTAATTGTCAATGACTTCACAAAGATTTGAAAAACTTCAGAAAACTTTCAAAAATGTTTTAAATATTTCAAAAATATTTTCAAAATCTTTCAATGATTTCTCAAAGATGTCAAAGAATTAGTAAAAATTTAGAATATTTCGCAAAGATTTCGGATAGATTTACAAGATTTCGCAAAGATAAAAATAATTTGGCAAATATTTCACAGAGATTTCCATCAATTTTTCAAATGTGAAATAAAAAAAATTAATTCCCAATTGTTTTAAAAATATTTTAATAATTTCACAAATGTTAAATTATATGCTAATGGCTTACCAAAGATTTCATTCATTTCAAAAATATTATCAAATACTTACGAAATATTTGAAAGATTTCCTAAAATTTTTGGACATGTAAAACATTTTCAGGATTGACAGGATGGAAAAATGGTTTAAACAAGTAATAATTTTTTTTAACAGAAAATGAGTTTTAAAATACTTCGCCATGCTGGTGACAAAAAATTGCTATCTTAATTGGTATCAGTAGAATATTACTGTAAATCAGTGAAACACTTGTATCTATCAGTAGAGCCACTTTTCGGATACAATAAAAGGGTAGAAATAAAAGTATAATTTGTACATAAATAATAATAAATAAACAATATATATTAAATAATAATAATTAATAATGAATACAGGTATAAGATGCATAGTTCCAAAGATTTCACAAAGATTTCAATGAGTTTTTAAAGAATTCAAAGATTTCACAAAGTTTTCAAATATTTTGGATAGATTAAAAAAAAATTACAAAGAACTGACTGATTTCTAAAGATTTTATTAATTTTACAAATATTAATAGATATTTTTAAAATGTTTTCAAAATTTCGCAGATTTCTAAGGAATACAGAAAGATTTTACAAAGATTTCTAAAAGATTTAAAATGTTTCGCAAAAACTTTGGATAAAGTTTACAGATTTCACAAAGAATTAATTATTTCATAAAAATTTCCGACATATTTCAAAGAGTAAAGAAAGTTTTTAATAACTTCGTAACAATTTTAGTAATATCACAAATATTACCAAACATTTCAAAAATATTACAAATATTTCGAAAAGATGACCAAAAATTACAAATATTTCGTAAAGATTTTATATAGATTTCAAAGATTTTACAAGAACATCATTGATTTCCTGAAGCTTTAATAATTTCAAAAATATTAACAAATATTTCAAAGTTCAAAGTATTTATAAAATTACAATAAATTTCTTCACAAATATTTCCATAGATTTCAAAAATTTCCGATCAATTCAAAAGCTTTTGCAAAGATATGAATGGATTGCCAATGATTTCACAAAGATTACAAGTATTTCAATAATATTTCAATGATTTCCCAAAAGCTTCAAGGATTTCGCAAACATTTTAAATATGTCGCAAATATTTCGGACAGATTAACAAGATTTCACAAAGATTTCAATAAATTTGCAAAGATTTCATAGAGACTTAAATCATTTTTTCAATTATGAAATAAATAAAAATGGTTACCCAATGATTTCACAAAGATTTAAATAATTTCACAAATGTTTCAAAAATATTTAAAATATTTCAGAAATATACCAAGTACTTCGAAAATCTTTTTAAACCATTTCAATGATTTTCCAAAGATTTTGTAAAGATTCAAAATATTTCGCAAAGATTCCATGAAGATTTCAATCATTTTTACAAATATTACCAACTATTTAAATTTTTAAAAAATATTTTCCGAAGATTTCATATAGATTTGAAATATTCCATAAAGGCTTAAAGGATCTCCCAATTATTTCACAAAGATTTTGAGTAGTTTTACAAATGTTTCAAAAATACCTCAAAGATTTAAAAAGATTCCGGAAAGCCTTTTTGAAGATTAAAATAATTTCCTAAAGATTTAGAAAATTTTGGTAAGATTTAAACAATGTTACAAATATTATCAAAAGTTTTTAGTATTTTTAATTATTCATAAAGATTTGAATGATTTTCCAAAGATTTTGGAAAGATTTAAAATCTTTCTCTAAAATTCCATGAAGATTTCAATAATTATTACCAATATTACTGAATATTTCAAATTTTTTAAAAATATTTCGCAAAGATTTCATATCGATTTGAAATAATTCACAAAGGTATACATGATTTTCCAATAATTTCTCAAAGATTTTAATAGTTTTACAAATGTTTGAAAAATACTGTAAAGATTAAGAGATTCCCGAAAGCCTTTTTGAAGATTTTGATGCTTTTTCGAAGATCTCAAAAAATTTCAAATAATTAGCAGAGATTTCGGATAATTGAAAAATATTTCATCAAGTCTTCAAAGATTTTTCAAAGAGTTAAACAATTTCGAAAATATAAAAAATATTTTCTACAAATTGCAATAAATTCATAAAAATTTCAAGTATTTAAAAAGAGTCGCAAATATTTTTTTAAGATTTCGGATAGATTTAAAAGATTTAACACAGACTTCAATGACTTTCCAAAGATTTCGAAAAGATTTTAAACGACTTCCCATAGATTTCTAGAATTTCCCAAAGATATCATAAAGAGTTTAAAGATTTCGCAAAAACTTTGGATAGATTTAAAAGATTTCACAGATTTCAATGATTTTCCAAAGGTTTCAATCATTTAAAAATGTTATAATTACAATTATAATATTATAGCATTATAATTTTAATATTATAAACATTTTAAATATTTACTAAATGTTTGGAATGTTTTGCGAAAATTTCGGATAGATGTTAAAGATTTCACAGACAATTTTTAAATACTTTAAAAATATTTTAAACATTCGACGAAGATTCCAATTATTTCCTACATGTATAGATTAAGAAGACTTCACGAACACATCACGTATTTCCGAAAGATGTCAGGTAGCTGTTTTGGAAAAATTTTAAAAAATCTGATGAATTTATCCATTCGATTTCAGAGGGAGGCAAATTAATACTTAGCCCTTCTATGGGTGATTTCTCGGCAAAGACGAATTTTAAAAAACACATTTGTAGCAATATTTATTATTATACGGTAAATTAAAACTTTAAAGTATTTAAAAACTAATTTTTCGTTTTATTTGGTGAAAACTAGGAATCCTTAAAAAAACTAATAATCCCTAAATTTTGACTTTTCATGGGAAAGATGGTGAAAATGGCATCTATACAAATCTCTTAGTTTGAAAAATCAAATTTTCAACAAATTGAAAATCTTAGGATGCAGGTTATGCATCTTATTTTGTCGGGAGCCAACGCGTTGTGTACTTGCCGCCTAAACGGGCTAATTTTTACGTGAACGTTCATTTGAATAGAGCCCTTTTGGCTGTCTTTATTAAAAAAATATTTTAAAACAAAAAAAAAAAATTATATAAAATGGAAATCGTAAATCCCCTAATAAAAAATCTATGGTTCAGTGAGCTCGACATTATTTTTGCTTTTACGAATTGTTGTAAAACATTTTTCACATGGTTTGTAATTTGTATTCATTGGTCAACTATGACACGCATATTTCTTCAAAATTAATCAATTGTTTAATATTTTGCTCTGCATTTTTAATTTAAAAAAACGTTGTTTCATTTGTACTGTTAGAATCAGTAAGTTTCATTTTTCCTTTAAAGAAACTTTGTTCCATTTTTACTCAGAGAATCAGTAAGTTGCATTTTTACCCTGAAGAAACTTTGCTTCGTTTTCATTTGGAAGATTCGTCTGTTCCCTTTTTCCTCCGAAAAATTTATGTTCCATTTTTACTCCCAAACTTTCTATGTCCCGTTTTTACTTTCAACCGCTCATTTGTTACCCAAGCGACTGCTGGTTCGGAGTGCGTCTGACTATACACGAGCAATTACCACTTGTTTACCAAGCAGCGATTTGATTTGTCTACTGACTTAAATTAAAA
>JAAAKG020170220.1:0-27587 GCA_010014905.2 Druon quercuslanigerum | reverse complement strand
AAGATTGCGCGAGGCGACTGTTGGCGCGCTCCGCTCACCAGCCCACGTGACCCCAGTAGAAAGAGAAAGAAATACTCACTAAAATCCTTCTCTCTCTCTCTAAGCAGGAGCGTCGGCGGATCAAACAGAGTGGCGATCCATACTTTATACTCCGTGGCGACTTTAACGGCATGTAGCTGCGTAGCCGTTTTGTTGAAAAGGTCCGCTCGGGTATCTCTGCACATCTGGGAATGTACCCTATGTCCGCATTCACATGTGGAACACTTCTAAGTGTACAAGTCAGCATGACATGAAGTTAAAAAAATTCTCATAAAAATTATAGATGTATTATATTATTATATTTACCAGCATAACTGAGGATTAACGCCAAAGATAAGACCAAGATATAGGAAACTTTCATCTTTTCGAATTTAACGAAGCCCTGCTCAATGCAATCAGAAACAATTTGATTCAGAATCTTCAAAATGAATATTTTGGTGCTTTCTCAGATTTTAGAATGTGCACTGTCGCCGTTGTCTTTTTTCATAAGAGTCAATGTTTCAACCATCTTTTAAGTTTGAAAGACGCTGTTATTTCGGGGCAATTTTGTGTAGCGACCACTATAACTGATGAATCATTACCGTTTTCATAGTTGGGAACTCTAAAAAAATATGTTTTTAGCCTTCTACAAATAATGTGACAGTTACGAAAATCTTAATATCATTGTTGTCTCTTTTCTAAATTTGTGTACAGATTTTTAAAGATTAGTGGTCAAAACATCGACATCTGCAATTTAGTAATTATATTATTTTGTTTACCAGGGTGATTAGACAATAAAATTGTGATAGTAAATTTTGCTAATTATTAGACAAATAATTTTCAAATGAAACGAGAAACAATATTTCATAGCCCAGATTTGAACCGGGAACGTCATTATTCAGGAGTGGGGCGTTCACCACCGAGGGCACAGCATTCATTTCCTCGTTTCTTCTACTTCCATAGGATGATGCGCCCGGGTCGAAATGTAGGCCCTACTGTGACGCTCCAAGTGGAAGTATTGCCCCTAATTTGCGGCTGCTTATCCTACCAGCTCCTACGTAGCCACTCCTAAATATATCTTGATTCTATGCAGCTTCTGTATAAGCGTCAGCTCCTGAATTGAAGGTCTTGACTCTATATTCTTGAGTTTTACTCAACACTTTTAATCTTAACCGACAAAATATTTTGCGTCGTTGAATCTACGCCTGCGCCCTCGTAACAGATGCCTCGTTGTTTTCTTTAACCTCCACTATCAAAGTTTTTCAAAGCAACAATTTAAGTGGTTTGAATTAATAAATATTAATGTGATGATATCAAAATAGGTTCGAGAGAAAAGAAGTTTGTGTGGATCTGGCTGCTGCAAATAAACGTTAAAATGCAAAACAGCACTAAGATTATAAAAATAGTTCTAAATAACCCAGATTCAAAAAACACAAAAAAAGTTTTTAGATTTTATCAAAATATTAAAAATGGTCAATTTTAAGATTAGATTATTAAAAATTCAGAGGAATTGAAATTGTATTATTTATGCTTAAAAGTGGTCAAAACTCTATAATTAGAAAGTGCAAAATTTCAAAATTGAACAATTATAAACTCAAAGCGATCAATATTTGACATTTTAATATCGAAAACTAAATTTAATATTTCAAATTCAAATCTTCAGAAATTCTAGAATTTAAGATTGTTAATAATAAAAGTTTGTTCTATTTTGAAAGATTCAAGTAGAAAAAATTATAACGGAAAATGAACTAATAATGCATCAGCGAAAAAAATCTCAAAGTGCACCAATGCAAATAATTATTAAAAATAACAAAAGCATTTTGCTATTAGGCATTTAAAAACTTCATGTTCAGTTCCGAACTGCGAAACTTAAAATCGTTATTTTTAAAATAACCTGCGTTGTTTGGTTCAAAATGTTCATTTTCGTATGTTTTTTGGAATTTTGTGAACACGATAACTCTGGTTTTTTTTATCAAAAAAAAGTCCCTAGGATAAACTGTTTGTCTTCTTGAATACTATGAATAATACAACAAAAGGCCAATCCAATCGTCCATTTCTTTCGAATGTTATCGTGATGACAAACCTAAAATCTACCGACTCACGAACACACAAAGCGTAACCTTTTACTAAAACAGGGGGGGGGGGGGGACTGTACACAAATATAATAGCTTTTCTAAACTAACATTTACTTCTTACATAAAAACACTGAAAGCATTGTCAAATTTTTTTAATCAATTCTTCCCATTGTTTACAAAACTATTACAAAAACTACGCGTCCTATCAAACAGTGAATAATAACGAATTTGTAGGTATTTTTCAAATGCGTAATTTAGTTGATTTATCTTTTTTCGTATATTGTATAGTTTGACCGAAAAATTTATTTTTCAGTTTTTAATTATTTTTTTCTGCTTCCAAGATTTGAGTTTTCAAAAAAATTTGTTATATCAATCTTGTAGGATGCTTAAAAATGTCGCTTTTCTCATTCTGCCTTTTTTCACATTGTGCGCTGTTCGGCCTCAAAGGTTCATGTTTCTTTTTTGTTTTGTTTTTTAATTTCATTGATTCTTGATCTTTTGTACTTTGATTTTTAACGAAAGAAGTCGTGGGCATAACTCGTTCTTTTTTGCGTATCGCGAGCATCCGTACACAGAATTTTTAAATATTAAAAAAATAGTTTTTAAAAGATGCTTTGTTTCAATTTTCATCCAAAAGGCTGGCTAACAAAGTTAACCGTTAGTTGAGGGTAGTTAGAAAATATATCAAAGGTCCATCTTAGCGAGAAGTGGTTACAAGAAAATCCGTGTATTTGATTTCTATGACAAATTTTATCTGTAAAATTTTCTTTCATTTATCTCTTCTTGAAACTTGCATTGATTTTCTAAAAAATTCGATTTTTGTGTTGTCGACGTTTTATTACGATGAAAACAAAAACTACGCATTCTATTGAAAAATTATTAATGAAACCCTAAGGTGATTATAGAAACTTGCTGTTCTTGCGGAACTTATGGGCTCTGGTCACTTTAGGGGTTTGAAGTAAATTTACAATGTCCAGCTGTTGACCACATCTAGACACATTTTGAATTATTGTGAAAGTAAATAAAAAGCCTTACTCACGAAATAAATTTACGCCATTTTCCCACGGTCTTCTTTTTACGGTTATTTGTTCTGTATGTGAGAACTTTGCTTTTTGGGGAGACCTAAAATCTTCCGCAGTAAATGCTCGTTATATCATCTGGATGGTGGCAGCCGCTAGTTAAATACATGCAAGGAGTGTCCCCAAATTCAAATATAATATCGTAGAATCCTCTCTGATTATACATTTGGCTCGATAAGAAGGTATAATAAAAATAAAAGAACCACAAAAAAAGAGTGAATCATAAGATGTAAAACCGCGAGTGTTTTCTGGTGTTCATCTGAGATGGTGACCCTTGTTCTATTGTTTCAAATAGACAAAATTTAAGAATTCACCATTTTTAGGGACAAGACAGTTTTAAGTGATGGGTAAAGAAAATATGTACCCCGTCACACTTTTTGAGAAAATCTTGCACCCAATTTTGATGCCGAAGGTCCCTTTGTCGTTTGATATCAGCAAATATCTATTCTTTCTAAGCCGCTTTGCTCTATCTGAATCACGATCGGGAAGTTTGTTCTATGTTCTTATGATTATCTCGGCCTATTTTCTAAACCAAATCTCATAGTTTACACAATTAGTTTTCTTACATTTGATCCCTTCTATACTATATTTTGTTGGAAGTGCTCCAACTTTTCCGAAATGCTGCCGTCTTTGCTTTTAATATTTATTGACACTGATAAAGTAATAGTAATTTTTCTAACGCAATACTGTTAGATATAATGCCGAGCAATACTAGATTCAATACGTATTATTTATAGTTTGATAACGTTGTTTATCTAAAATTAGACGTAGTTTGCTGATAGTTATTATTTCCATCTCATTTCTTTTATTATTGTTTCTCGCGAAATAGTTTACAATCTTATTCCTATTTTAAAATACTTTTAAAGTAGAGGCTGACTCGGAAAAAAGAATACAGTATCGTAAGTTCGTTTTAAAGTTTCAGAAAATGAAATCATTTATTCATAAACCATAGTTTATACGTCAAAAGACATAAAAAAAATCGTGATACATAAGCTCTCTACTTTCAGATCAGTAGAAAGATACTATACGCCCTAAATCTATACCTTATATTGCTGGCCTGGTATTATTATTATTTGATGATGAAATCACGTTCGCTTCAGAGATAAGAAAACCTAGTCTTTCATTAGCTTTCTTTATCAAAACTCGTCAAAGATCGATATATCGTAAATTAATCTGTTTCTTTTTATTCTATGCTCTTTTTATTTCAGAATCTTTCTTAAAGCAATTTTATATTGATCATCATGATCTGATGGAAAGCGGTATGTTTTAGAGTGTTTTTAGCAAATTCAAAGTCCGTCAAAGTTTCTCATCAACTAAAATCTTTTGTTAGGTAATTTTCGTTTAAACTTTTGCGACATAATTTCTGGGAAAAGGCGGGCTCAAAATTGATACAAGAGGATTTCAGGAGACGAGCAGCTCGTAAGTAAATTGACTAGTGCCCTGATCATCACTCTTTCTAATTGAGCGGTATTTCTATTACCGCTGTGTTGCAAATTCAGTTTCAAAAATTATGAAAATCGTGTTGTGATATACTGCCAGATATGCCTACTCAAAAAATGTGCGTTAATAATTTAGTGCTATTATTATTGAATAAAATTTAATTTGCAATTATTTCATGCATCTGTGTTTTTATCGGTTTCAACCCTGAAAAATAAAAGTAACATCTTCCATCAAGTGAACATCAACTCATTCTTCGAACTGCAAGTTACTTATATATATATTTTATTTATTAACTTTTTTCTATGCCTTATTTTTTCAACATTTTTTTTTTCTCCCCGCTAAACCTATAGTACATACTTTTCTTTAGATTTTTTCTTCTGTATTTTCTTTCTTTTCTTTTCTTTTAAAATTCATCTACGTTTAGTTAAACATATTTTTGGTGCACATTCGTTCCTGTTTTTCCTTCTTCCATTTCAATTTTTTAAAATTATTATTCTCTTTTTAAACTTTATTTTACAATTACATGGTCTTAATACTTAACACATATATTTATTAATCTAGTTTCTTATCTTCGAATCAACTGATATTTATACAGTGTGTTCCAAGTTTATAGACGCAGACACTTTTTTGAGCAAAACGTTTTCATTTTTCAACCAAACAAACTTTAGTTTAAGTAGTGTACTTCTACCTATTATTTACGATTTATCTTTTTTCTTGGCAATAACGTTATGTCTCAAAACCATTTTCATCCGCTTCGGAATTAAATGGTTGAGATTTATCTGGGTGGTCGTGCTGATGTTTTTACAATCATTCTTAATCCCTTCCTGTAGCTCCACTACCTTCGAATCAAGTCCAGCGTTGTCATAAACATCGTCGACCATCATGCACCCTCGAAGACCTCGAAGAGCACTTGACCGCGACTTTTGGAAAGGGTGGGAGTATAGAGGAGAAAATTCGATACGCTCCTGTGGAGTTGGGATACTGGTGTCCTTGGAGTGCTCGTAAATTTCGGCCTCGTACGTTCGGAGTCTGATTGTAGTTAATTTTTATCTGATATTTCGTAGTTATCCTGATCTTAGTTTTCTATAATATTTAAAATTATTTAAAATATTTAAAAACCGTTTCTATAGATCTGTGTCATTGAAGTATTGGTCGCAACCTACTGATTTTTAGTTGGAGACGATGTAGACCATTTTTCGTTTAGACAGCTCAGTTTTTAAGCATTTTTTTTTAAGCATCTGGTCGGTCATCACTTGTAAGTCGCATGAAAACTGATACACTTTAGGTGCTATTTATAAAAATTCATGACGTTCTGGGTCGAACTGATCGAACTATTTTTTTGGGCTTATGTACCGAATCCACAGACTTCATTTCAAACGAGTTGGCAACTGCGCCATTTTTTCCTAATGGATAAATGAAAAAAATTATAAAATTTAATTCTAAAACGACGAAAATTAATTTTCAAACGAAGAAAGGAGTTTCTACCAAAATTTGTTTTAATCATTAACGAGATTCACGAATTTTCAACTCACTGTCTGGTCTTGGTTCAACTTGATGAACCTGGTGAGTATATGCGGAAGGACTGGGAGGCATAGACGTATCGAATCCAAAATCCCAGCCATGCGAATATTTCCCAGAATCCCAATCACTTAATAGGGTTGTTATATTATCTGCAGTCAAAACCTCATTTTTCTTAGGAGAAGTTGGGATCCAGTCGTTTCCTGGCCTTTTTGTGGATTCTGTAAAAAAACTGCTGATATGTACAAAACTCACTAAATCTAATCCAAATTTTAATATCATTTTTTATAATTACTATTTTTATCATTAAATTCTTTGAGAATCCTCCAATTACGTTGTGCATTAGCGTTTTACCGCATACATTTTGTAGGAATCGCATGCTAACCGCCTTAATTTTACCCTCATCCTATTATTGGTATGTTCAGGTTTCGCGACCGTATAGGACAGTGTGCGCGAATAAATAATTGCACATTGCGCTTTTAGGCAGCCAGTTATTTCAAATGATTCGCGATTTTTAGAAATATGATCAGAATTTTAAGATAGTGTTTTTGGGGTCTTTGAATTCAAATCAAATGTCGGATTTTAAAAATTTAAAATTGCATAAATATAAACAACCCAATCAAGTTCTTAACATTGTTTATCCTTTTGGTCTAGCATACTGAATCCCCTAATTTCTAAATTCAAATAGTCTCAAGCCCTAAGTACCCCCAATTTCTTCAATATCCAAACATTTTTTTATAAATAATTTCAGCCATATTAGGTCTATTATTCTTAATTTTTAAAATGTCGATGTCGATGATTCTTAAACCCTAAGTACCCCCAATTTCTTCAATATCCAATCATTTTTTTATAAATAATGTCAGCAATATTAGGTCTGTTATTCTGAATTTTTAAAATCGAACACCCTACTGGAAATCAGCGATCCTGTAAACATACGATTCACTAATCTGATTTAGATCTAAACGTTTCTAATATAGTGAAACCCTGCAATAGCCGCCCCTTCTATATTCCGTCGGAGAATTAGCGCCACGTCACAGATAGGTGTAACAGGAACTGCACGGGGTGCGCGTAATCTGCGGGTGTCGCTCAGGTAAGCACTCAAGGGTGAACAAAAAAAAGCGTAAAACGCCTACTTGTCCTGATGACTTGATGTTCATCCTGGTGCGAATTTTATCTTCCAAGGCAAAAATAAGATTAGAAAGTCCCTGCGATATGGTAATAGGCAAAAGACCGCTCAATATTTACAGTACGGGGATATAATCGAGAGGCATTTGCGAGATGATGATGTGGTTCTCTTCAATCGACAACCCTCTTTGCACAAACTTAGTATAATGGGACATAAAGCAAAAGTTATGAATCACAGAACGTTTAGATTTAACGAGTGCGTCTGTACTCCTTACAGTGCGGATTTCGCCGGCGATGAGATGAATTTGCATCTGCCGCAGACTGAAGAAGCAAGGGCTGAAGCCTTAGTTTTAATGGGGGATAAATCAAACCTCGTGACTCCTCGAAATGGAGAACTGTTGATTGCAGCGACCCAGGATTTTCTTACAGGAGGCTATTTGCTAACTCAAAAGGACACGTTTTTGAATAGAACGCAGGCTTATCAATTAGCCGGTTGCCTCGTATCTGGTTTCGATTCGGACATTAAAGTGGCTCTTTCTATACCTGCTATCCTAAAACCTTGCAAATTGTGGACAGCAAAGCAGATTTTTAGCTTGATCCAGAACCCAATGTGGATTTATCCATCGATCCTGTGAGGAGTTCAGAGTTCAGAACGATTAACATAAGAGTCTTTAATACATAATTCCTCATTGCAAGTGTAGGCTCTACCTTTCGTTTTCAAATTTTCCTTGATCGGACAATCCCTATTGTCATCTGGTCCCTCTAACGCAAGTAAAACGCTAGATAAAAAGAGACGGAGTCAGCGTTTTATGCTAAGCGTGCGTCCGTTTTAGGGGGAGGGGGTCTCACTTTATTGACGGTTGGTAACGGGTAGAGTAAGGTGGGTCCCAGTCAAAGTAAGGTTACATGCATATAACTGTTTTAGAATTAAAAGATTTTTTTTTAACTTTTCTACTAAAAATACAAATATTAACGTTTGGAGTAGGGTTTCATATGATAAATGTTTTTTGCAGTACAGATATTTTAAATTGTGTTAAATATTTGTTTTTTGTTAGTAAATTATTCTTTTTATTTGAAAATTTGTCTTGTTTAGTTGAAAATTCAATTTCTTGCCATAGATTTGATGAATTTTGCTAAATATTCTTCTGTAATGACAGAAAATCAAACTGTTTCGTTGATCATTCTTTTTTTGGCATTAAAAAATTACTTTGATAATTGCATAATTACCTATTTCATTGTTGGTAAAAAATGATTCTTTTTTAAAAAAGAACTTAAGTTTTGTTAAAATTGAACTTGACGAAAATAAAAATTTCATGCAAAATAATGAAGGATACGCAAAAAGTCAATAAATGAAAGATGTTGCTTTTTGAGTGACCAACAAGATTATCATAGCAACTTTTAGAATTTTCTTAAAAAATTTGTTTAAAAACAGATTGCAATAAAAATTCATTTTTGATCAAACGAAACAAGCTATGAATGAAATGTATAGACAAAAGTTGATATTCCAAAAAAGAACTAAAAATGTGTCAAGAAAATTTTTTAATAGGATGCTTAGTTCTTGTTTTTTGTTGTAAAAAGAAGAACAAACATTAAAAACAAAAAATTTTGGAAAACCGACACAAGAGACTCAAAAAAAAAATGAAAAAATAAAAGTTGTCCAAACAAAACAGATTTTTAGTTTTATTATTTTTTTATTTTTAACTTAATTCTTTTGATTAATATAGAAGCAATTTCTGGCAGTAGTTCAAATTTGGTGATTTGGTCTTTTTTTTCAGAAATTTTAGTATACAGTATGACACCATATCATACAATGTGATACAATTTAATATAATATTATGGCATATAATGCATTATCATAGAATATGATACAGTATCACACAATGCGAAACAATATGATACAATATGATGAAATGTGATAATATAAGGTACAATATCAACGAACGAATGATTTGTTAACAAAGTGCTTTAACAACATTTTTTAAACACAATTTTTAATGCCAAAATATCAGTTATAAAAAAGAAGTAGATTTTGTATGAAAATTGTTAAATTTTAAACCCAAAACGACGAACTTTTAGTAGAACCGTTGAATTTTCAACTAGAAAGGATGACTTTTTAACAAACGTGTTGAATTTTACACGAAACAGTTGGATTTTTCTCCAATTTTTAACCTGATAAGTTAAATTTTTAACATAACAGTTTAATAATTAACTAAGCAGTTGCATTTTTTTCTAAGATAAATGCAGTTTTCACTAACATTGATAAATTTTTATATCATGATGCATTTTAAATTTTCTATAAAAATAGTTGAATTTCCAAAACAAAAAATAGAATTTAAAAAAAAAGTAGTTGCATTTCGATGCAAGAATGATGGGAATTATACTGAAAAAGATTAACTAAAAAAAAAAAATAGTTGCATTTTTATCCAAAAATGGTTCCCCCTGAAGTTTGAATATTACGATATGACTTTGGAATAAAAAGTGCACGTTTTACAAAAATATTTGAATTTTCAACCCTCCAAGAAGAATTTTCAACGAGCGTCTCAAGCGAGAGCTACGCAGGGGAAATCATCGACAAAAATGATCGATTAGACCCACCCCCACCTTCACCTTTAGCAGCTCTTTGCTTCTAAAGTCCCCACATAATCTTCCGGACATCTTTCATGGCTAATCCTTTTAAAATTCGGAGTAGAATCGCTGATTTTACTCATAAAGAATAGAATAAGTTATTTCTTTTGGTCATCTGAGATCCAAGACAGGTTCTTGGTAAGGATGGACCTAGGCGATTACTACCAAAATTCTACATCAGAATAGGTAATTTCACCCAAAAGTTATTATCGGTAAAAGTTTATCTGTAACAAGGATAAGGGGCTCCTGTCCCTCCACCTCAGCACCGAAATATAGCCGATCCTGGCATCGAGAGAAAGACATCTCAAAGAAAGTCAGGACCCTCTAGAGAAGAACGCGAGAATCTTTAAGTGAACACGGATAGGTCGAGCCGCGATCAAGGATAAATAAGCTCGAGCACTGGTAGTAGGGATGCAGGTACGGGTTATGGCTGTGGTTAAGCTGTTCAACGGATACAACGGAGCGCGCCCAAGTTGTATGATGAGATCCCATTTCGCAAGTTGTCTGAGTGTTAGAGGTGGGAGAATATTGTCGGGTCCTTCTCTAGAGGTTCTTTAAATGCAATTAGTTCAGATTCTCTTCCTCCCTCGACAGCGGCTGTCAGGAATTACGAAGGGGTGAAGGGGCAAAAGGATGGACGAATAGGAAACTGCTCTCTACGTCTATATTTCTCTCGATCGTTGCAAATTACTAAAATCAAGTTGTGCGCATCAGCCTTCCACCTTTATTATGTGATCCCTCCCGTTTTTCTAATATGCCGGCCAGCTTGGCGTCGGAGGTGGGATCTGCTTTTTGTATAAATGGTTCAGCCAAGCCTTGTCTGAATTATATTTCTGCTTTTGTGTTGTTAATTAGATTAAATCCTGGGAAAAATCATCAATAATTGATTTTTGTATTAGCTTTACTTATATTTTTCTAACCCTCTCATATTTTTTTTAGGTTTTCATATTTGTGTATAGTTCTCGACCCTCAAATAATCTAATTTAATTTTCTTGATCCGTGATATGTTTAATATACCTTTTTGCGAGAGTGTCGAAATGTGATTGCTTTTATTATACTTTTCACCCGGTGATACCTTTTTATACCCTTATGCCCTTGTGACACTCTATGTAATTTTGCCTAGCGATACATCTTTACAATTTTCTCGACTTCCTCAAGTCTTCTGGAATATTTTCAGAACCTTTGTAAGACCCTATAATGCCTCAACGCTTCCGCTCCCCGATATTTTTGATGCCCAGGTCCAAAATTATATAATTTAATATGATCGATCCCTACTATTTTGGCATACCTTGTTTTTTGATCAAACATATCCAAAAATAGCGTTATCGATCCGTGCACTTTTCAGTACCTTTTTATGAGTGCCAAAAATTCTATGTTTGAAACTCTTTGGCAATACCCTTTCATGATAGTGATGAAATAATTTTTTTTGCTGTTGACCTTATTCTTCGATTCACTTAGCGATATAGCTTATTGACCCCGCCTGCTAGGATACTTGCAAGCACCCTTTTTCTTACTCAGTTTGGAGAATCCCTTTAGTTTTTCTTTGAAAATCCTAGTTTTGTCTTTATTTTTTTAACTCATCTTGAGTTTCTGAGAACCCCTTCTGGTACCCGATTTTAAAACACCTTTGGCGTTTATTTTAGAAAACCACATTTGAGCTGATTTCTGAGAACCCCATTTTTTACTCCGAGAACCTTTTTTTACTAGAGGGAACCCCTCTAGTACCCAATTAAAAAAAAACCTTTAAAACTATTTGAAATTTTTTTTTAATTATAAAAAATAAAACGATACTTTTTCTACATCTGAAATATATAAATTTGCTTTATTTTCTTGATTATATAAGGAAGTTATCTCATAACTAAAAACAAAAAATAAACTTAAAAGAAAGATTATTTGACAAATTTATTTTCTAGTAGAATTTTTTTTCATGACGCTTTAGATTTACATATTTTTATTTATAATAATATATATTAAATAATAACATAACATTTATAATAAAGCGGCTAATTTTAATTTTTCAAAGAGACCAAAAATGAAAATTTTTAATATTAGGTTTTTTATTTTTATTAATTGATAATCCTGAAGTACCTCATTAATCGTCTCTTAGAACATCTCTTAAAATATGATTGCGTCATTTTGCTGTCTTTCCTTCTATAAGCAACTTGTTTCTCGTGGAAATTACGAAACACGCAAGATTATGAATCGAGTCTCATTTGAAGGGCAGTGATAAGGAAAGTCACATTCCTGTGCATAATAGAACAGATAAACATTTAAGATTTATTAATGTGAAATTTCATTATTACATTTTCATTTAAAATAATAAACTTCTAATCAAAAGCTAAAGGGATATATAAATTATCGACAAAACAGTTAAATCGGTAAACGAAATAATGAATTTTACCAAGATAATGAGTTTTTCACGCACAAAAAATGGGACAAAATATGTTAAATATATTCGAAATAAGTTTTTAATGGAATAAAATAAATTCCTAAGCAAAAAGAAGTAATGTATATCTTAAGAAATGTCCCGAAAGAAGTTTAATAGGTATGTTTTTAATTCAAAGAAATACATGATTTTTGTAGCAAACATCATTTTTAATGAAATTTTTATACTAATAGTGGCATTTTTAACCTGATGATTCAATTATTGTACGCCACGTTTCGAAATACTACTTTTTATTTATGAAAATAAAATTTTTCCCTAGCGGACATAGTGAGCGCAACGGTCAATATGGTCACTATGGTGACCTGACAATACACCTTCTTAAAATAAGCAAGCTAAAACGAGAGTGACCAGATGCGCAGCATATTCTGGACAGGTTTACTATTTCGTTGACAAGGTCTTCTGGTTTACCTCGGAACACCAGAGAATGCACCATATATTCGCGTTCACATGTGGAATACTTCTAAGTGTGCACGTTAGCATGACGTAAAGGTTAAAAAATTCTTGCAAAAATTATAGATGTATTGTGTTATTATATTTACCCGCATAACTGAGGAATAATGCCGAAGATAAAACCAGGATATAGACAACTCTCATTTTTTCGAATTTAAGGAAACT
Organism: Druon quercuslanigerum; assembly: GCA_010014905.2. Classification (NCBI taxonomy): domain Eukaryota; kingdom Metazoa; phylum Arthropoda; class Insecta; order Hymenoptera; family Cynipidae; genus Druon; species Druon quercuslanigerum. The sequence goes on along the minus strand of JAAAKG020170220.1, from coordinate 14,646 downwards.
CTGCTTAATGCAATGAGAAAGAATTTGATTCACAATGTTCGTAATGAATATTTTGGTGCTTTCTTATATTATAGAATGTGCACTGGTGCCGTTGTAATTTTTTTCAAGCGTCAAGATTGTCGATGTGTGTTATTACGATTCCATAAGAGTCAATGCGTCAATAATCTTTCAAGTTTCAAACACGCTGGTTTTACGCGGCAATTTTATATAGTGATTACTGTACCTGATGAATCATCACCGTTATCGCAGTTGCGTACTTAAAAAATTGTTTTTAGTTTTCTGCGAATAATATGACAGTTACGAAAAATCTTGATATCATTTTTTCGCTTTTACAAATTTGTATACAGATTTTTCAAGATTCGGGGGCAAAGCATCGACATCTGCAATTTGGAGACCAAATTTTCTTTTGTTAAAGCTGCTTCGGCTTTTAGAAGAATATTATCTTTACGTGCCTCGTGATTCGGAATCAATTTTGTCCTAAATGTGAACTTTTCTACATTATAAAGTAATGATGTTATTTCGGCATCTGTATACCTGGGTATTAGCAGTGACTAATTCTAGTCTTAATAAAATTGCCTCGGTGGCCTAATTGGTTAACCATGCACTCGTGAATAGTGGCGTTCCCGGTTTAAATCCGCTCGAGTCGAAATATTGGCCCTACTTTGACGCTCCAAGTAGAGGTATTGCCGCCACTACTTTGCGGCTGCTTATTCTACTAACTCCTAGGTAGCCACTCCTATAGGTATTTTAGTTCAATGTTGCTTTCATATAAGCTTCAACCCCTGTATTACTAATGTGTCCTTTAAATCTCCATATTTACCCTAGAATTCTAAAGTTCTCTTTCAACGCTCATAATTTAAATGGGCAAACTATGTGGAGTCGTTGCCTTGACACCTTCTCCCTCGTAACAGATACTCCGTTCTTTGCTCTAACCTCGATCGCCAGAGTTGGTCAAAGCAACAATTTTAGTGGTTTGAAGTAATAAAAGTGGTACCAAGAAGAAAGAGTTAGCTAGGTAACCAGCTAACGCACAAGAAGTTCGGGAATCGCGACCTCCAAACACACGACCGAGAAAGGGGCTCCCACTCCTGCGACATCCCCGTGAAGTTGGCCGCTCTAAGATCACATTTTTGAATTTTTCCTTTCACATAAGTTTGTACGTCGTTTGTACTGTTTTTACATTCCATATTTTCGTTTGTACTCTTTGTGAATGTAATATTTTCGTTTGTACCCTCTTGATTGCCCAGCTAGGGGAAAATCAAAATTTCGAGCCATCCTCCTGAAATTTAAATTTTCTTCTGTTCGTTGTTTGTACTATTGGTACATTCAATATTTTTATTTTTACCCACAGAGCTACAAAATTATGCACGAAATTGATTTTGAGGGGAACTTCACGCACCCCCCCCCCTCATAAATTCAAAATTCTCAAATTTTCTTTTTGAATAAGTTTTTGTGTCGTTTGTACCTTTTTTACATTTAATATTTTCGTTTGTACCCATCTTGATTTCCTGACTAGAGGAAAAACAATATTTCGTGCTATCCCCCTGAAATTTAAGTTTCTGAAATTTTCTTATTGCTTACGTTTGTACGTTGTTTGTACTGTTTGTACATTTAATATTTTCGTTTGTACCCTCTTAGTTTCTCGGCTAGAGGAAAATCAAAATTTTGTGCCATCCTTAACAAAATATATAAATGAATTGTGATGAAAACGACTAAGAATAATCTTGTAATAAAATAATAATATCTACATAAAGAATCGTCAAAATTCACAATTAATTAAAATGCAGTAAACAAATTGCAAATTTAAAGTAGCGCACCCATTTACGCTATGTTTTCAGTCTGAGTGTAGATAATTTATTTCTTGTAGTTGGAAGTTATTCTCACCCCAGTTTTCTAGTTTATTTAAAATTTGAATTTTTTCGAATGATTTTAAAACTGTTTACTCGTTATTTTACGTGCAAGCGACCGTCTTGTAAATGGACAATCTTGTGCAAAGTTCTGTTCAAATTAGGCAATTTGATTTGCAAGGACCAGCAGTTCAGAATACATGTGACAATATTGCAAATGCGCCTCCGAGTTATTTTATCTGCAATTTATCTTCTCCATCAAATGTCACTTTTCTTGGAAAACTTTTTTATAATTTACAAATTTTTATCAATTCGATGTATAGAATATTCTATTTTATATTCATCTCACTTTTTTGTAAACGCAAGGATTACTTGCACAAATAATATATGTATGAATAACCAATAGTTTGAACAACTTAATAATATAAAAAATGTAAAATCGAAATCAGTATTTAAATTTGTCATTTAAAAAATTTATTTTCCACAAAAAACTAAAAGTTTAAAAAGAATACATTAATTTCCAAATTAACAGTTGGGTTTCCAACCAAAAGAATTTATTTTGATCCTAAAACATTTTATTTAGTAGAATTAAGTTTCTTATCTTATTTAATCCTAAACCGTTGCTGTAGATCTACGTCACTAAAGTATGGGTCGAATCTTACTGATTTTCATTAAATTCGATGTGGACAATTTTTGTTCAGACAGCTCTGTTTTAAAATTTAAATCTGCATCTGTTCGGTAATCAATAGTATGTCGCAAAAAAACTGATACACTTTAGGTGCTTCTTAACAAAATTCACGACGTTCTTTGTCGAACTGATCGAACTCCTTTTTTGGGCTTATGTACCGAATCCACAGGCTTCATTTCAAACGAGTTGACGACTGCCCCATTCTTTCCTAATGGAATGTCATTGGCTTCTTCTATATCCAAATGGCTAACTTGGTTGGTTATTCTGTTTATTTTTGCTCGATCTTCAACATAAGGATCAAATTCAGCTCGATACAGTGCACGTAAAACGGTATGCTTATTTCCTAGTCTTTTCACTAATGCAAAGGTATCACCATTGACTCCTGATAACACAAATTCCTCTCCGGCCGGCATGGCGTATTTTCCTCCTCTCGGATTTTTCACATAAATTCCGGAATTGGGAAGAAAAGTGTATGGTTCAATTGAAAGTTCCCGATTCGAGCCTCCAATGGGAAAAAATCGATAATATTTAAGTTCTTCAATTTTAACTCCAAATAATGTAGAAACTGGGGGCGGCCTGTAAAAATTGGGCGTGACATGATATGCTAGCTCAATAGCAACATTAGAACGTTTCCTAATAAAATTTACTTTGATTGATTTAGCTGCTCCTAATGGAGTGTCATTTTCGTCTTGATCATCTGTTCTGCTAACCTGGTGGCTAAACACGTTTATTTTTGCGCGTTTTCCTTTTGGACCAGGAGGAATGTATAATCCACGTAAAACGGTATTTTTACATAGCTGTTTTTCCACTATTGCCAAGGCGTCACCATCGATTGTTGACATTAAAAAGTATACTCCGATTAGCTCGTCTTCAATAATATGTTTTTTATTTTTCATGTAAATTCCTCTGCCTGGAATAAACTCATATAATTGAATTACAAGTTCCCTGGACTGATTATTTTTAGGGTAAAATCGTTCATAACGAAGTTCTTCAATAGTCAGTTTAAATAGTGTAGAATAGGGGGGTTCGCCGGGAGAAGACGTTGGCCTGACATGAAGAGTTTGCTCGGCAGGAGTAGAAGACGTTGCATGAGCCGAAGATGTGACATGATCAGAAGACATGGTAGGAGCAGAAGGCATGTCAGGTACATGATACATATAAGGTTGATGCTGCATTCTAGGAGCAGAATTCATGGCAGAAGAATGCTCGCTTTCTGCAAAAAAAACATAGATTACATGTTTTCAAAATACACAATCATACCGTAAACCCAGAAAAAAATGTGTAAATCTAACTATAAATTGAGGGCTATGTTGAAGTGAGCTATTTTTCTGAGAAAAATTTATTTATTGAATTCCATGGGCATATAGGTATCATATTTTAGGTTTTAAACACGTTTTCAAAAAGATCCCTGCATTGTGATTCAAAATCTGGCCTGAACATTAACGTACAACTGAATGATTCTGAGAAAAAGGTGATTGAGCCTGCTATTTTCTATAACCTATATCTTTAATCAAAATTATTTACAGATAAAACCGTTTTAATACTGCCAAAGGTCATATGAACAATTTTTTATTCTCTCGGCACATTTCGATAGTCTTGGGAAGCTTATTTTGTTGAAAATTAAATCCTTTTATTTATAAAAAGCTTTTCACAATCTTCTTTATCAATCTTATCGGATATATTAAAAACTTAAAATTAAACACTTAAAGCAAAAACTAAATTATGTCAAATTTTCCAAAAAATATTATTCAATAACACGCATAAGTTTTCATAAAACTTTTATAACTGTTCAAGAAACTATTTAATTTTTAAATAAAAAATTTAATTCTTGAAACCAAAATGTAATTCGTTAAACCAAAATAGAATTACTAAACTATCAAATAGAAAAGTTATTTTGAAACCAACAAAGATTCATTTTTCTAAACAGGAAGTTGAATTTTCAACGCAAGAGTTTAGCTTTTAAGCCAAAAAGTCTAATATTTAAAAAAAAATATTTGAGCTACCAAATATTTGAATTTTCAGATAAAATCATTAACTTTGAATGGGAAAAAGTCTTTTCTGCAGAATGGTTAGATTTTTACTAAAGACGTGAATTCTAATAAAAAAAGAAAAAAAGGGCGACAAAGAAGCAGGTAGAATCTCTTGAGAAGAACCTTTAGGAGATTAAAAAAATATTTAACAAAATGTAGATTTTTTCGTTGTTCAAATAAATTCTGACAATTTCAAAAAGAAATCTAGAAAATTTTAAGACGATTCGTTTAATTTGAATTGAAAGTGTTTAGAGCGTTAATATTTTCGTTTGTACCCATCTTGATTTCCTGACTAGAGGAAAAACAATATTTCGTGCTATCCCCCTGAAATTTAAGTTTCTGAAATTTCTGAACTGGCGTTTATTTTGACTCTGTTATTATTTACATTCAGCTTACATCTTTCATCAGATATAGATTCAGCGATCCCAATGAGGCAAGTGTCATTAATTTTAACAAGGTCCCATACGGTAGACATAAGCTATTTAAAAAGTTCAGATATTCGTAAAACAAGTGATACTTAGGTTTTTAGGTCGCTGAATCAAAATCTGATGCTTTATTTTGAAAATTCAAAATCGAGGAATCCTAATTGGCAAACCAAAACTACCGAAAATGTGCCAAAATCACAAATACTTATGCAGAAAGGTTTTGCAATGAAGACAAAGAAACTTCTCTCCTAGAGGCTCTAAGACCTTGTAGTTGGTATAGAGGCTTAAGCGTATACATGTGATCTCCTGGGTGATATGAAAAGGCTCACTATAAACCGTTTCTCCTGGTGCGAATGATCGTATTGTAATAGAAGTTTGAAACAAATTAGCTAACGCGGACCTTCTAAATGACTGGGTCGAGTTGCCTCTTAGACCAATTTTAAGGTTTTTGGCACTTGGGTACCTGGAACTTACGAAGGTGTCCTAACGAACTCTCGGGGACAACGCACCACCTGCCTGAGTAATTATTCTTACCCGTGGTGCATTGTGGAAAGTGGTTGTTTCCTAACGGATCTAACATAACTCTTTCATCATGCTGAAACACTCTATGGCTGAAATCTAAAACCTGAACGATCGAAGGAAATACTTAAGCACGGAAAGAACGGAGTCAAAGTCCTTTCAGAATTGTTTATAGGATACGAGAATCTCGGATATCACTACCCTGCGATTACAGGGAACGTCTAACACACAAATATGCATTATTATTTGAATTTAAGACTTAGCAACACTTCTCCTACTTTGTTTTCAAAGCGAATGATTTGCGCCCGTCCTTCAAATGTTCTCCGCGCGTGTAGCTAACCTTCCACTAGTCGGTGTAAAGCTAGCCACTGAGTTTAGAAATATCTGCCAACAGCTTGACTGTGGTCCACTTCCTATAGATTGGGCCATCGGGTGAGGCTTAGGTTCATAAGGGGACGAAACGGGATCACCGAAGCCTCAGGGACTGTTACACTCCCAACCCATAATGATTATAATAATAATAATAGCAATAATAATCTCGCGTTGGTGGCGCGGTTGGGCTTTAGCTTTCCTCTCATCACTTTGACCGCTATTTTGGCGGTATCACTGCTAATGACAGGGTTTCCCATGCCAGATATGCCGACAACGAACAGAAGAGGGACTAAGAAGAACACAAAAACCTATAAACAATAATGAAGTGTATATCAAAGATTTAGAAACGCTAACCTCTTCCCGAAGATCGTCGCGGCGCCCATAAAGCCGCCACTGGGTCCCGAGCATGCGGGAGGGTCGTGATGGTGACCTAAGAAATGTTCGTCGACAGTAAGACCGTGGAAGAGCATCAAGTGTAATACCATAATAAAAGTGGAATTGGTGCGTCTCTATTACGAAAGTGCAAAGTTTGAAACAAAAATGGAAAAAAGATACAACTTAAAAAATAATTTGCTGCAATGTATCCCAAAATACAGAAAGTCGCACTAAGAGATCTTATCGGCAAGGTGAAGGAGATCGGGACTAATCTACACATCACATAAGACCGAGCATGGTCAAGCAGGGGCATTTGATGTTCTACTTTAACCGCTTAATGATCCAATACCACCATATCCTCCAGAGGTGGATGGCCTTATGTATGCCCATTTTCGTCGCTTTTTTGGTTGCTGCAAGTGTGAGAAAAGAACATCATGGACTCTTGTTACTGAAATATTCAGAACTAGACAACAAAATAAATAAGGAGAATCTGCTAGATGAAAAACATTCCATATCTTTAAACAGATTTCTTTCGGCTGTTGAAATAGTTGGAATCAAAATGAAAATGAATTTATTGATGAATTCCCCTTGGAAGATATGGACAACGAAGACTTCTTTGGCGCTGAAGGAATAGATGCTTGGTATAATAAACATCATGTGCTAGGTCAATTAGAACCAAATCCGAAAGTTAATAACTATGATATGGATAGCTCTAATAGAACACTACAATAAGTGGTTTTACCTGCATATGAATGTTGGCCCGTAAAACTAGGCCTGCAAATGCAGTTTTTGTCCCAGCAGTATTGAAAAGGGCAAGTAACTGCAAATCTGTTAGTCCGAACATGCGTTAGCAAGGTGTTTTCATAAGATCATTGAACACCCAGATCTGATCCCAGCCTTAATGCTTCAGGGTACTACTTCCGTACCGCATGACTATTTGCTTAAAGTTTTTAAACTTTAAAAGATATGCCCACGCAATGTTGACTTTCTAAGTCATGCAATGAGGCTCTGGAGTACGAGAATCAAGTATTTTGATCATGGACAACCAAGAATAACTAGATCAATACGCATTAAGACCCATTGAGCAAAACACTTAACAGCATGTCTTATGGGTTCAGAATTTATGATAATGAGGATGGTCATCAAATGACCCTTCTTCTATCCATGAATGACCTGAAGCTGTACGCTAGTTTAGCCCAGAAACTACAGCAAGTGATCAATGTCACAAAGCAGTTTTCCAATGATATCCAAATGGAATTCGGAGTTGATAAATGTAGAACAGTGCATTTAATCAGAGGAGATTAGGGGCCGCACAGTTAGAGAACGAGATTGAAAGTGGCATCGAGGTAATGGCTGCGGGCGAATCATATACATATCAGGGTATCCTTGAATATAAGGGTATTCAGCAAACGTCAGTTAAGAAAAGCCTAACGACTGCCCTTACTACCAGACTTCAATCGATAATAAAGAGTTTTCTCTACAGATATGTCATTCTTGTCCTCACGTACTCCCTCAGGCTCATCAAATGGTCTAACACCGACCTTGAAAATTTAAACAGAATCACTTGCGTAGAAATGACGAAGCACCGAATGCACATGCAGCTGTGAGACTATTTTAAGAGAAAGTGAAATGCTGCGCTTTACAGCACCAACTGGCGAGCACCCCAAAACGTTAGTTCAACATGAAGTGGATAGTAACGCATCCAATATTTCGGTGAGAAAGAGTGTTCTGCATCTAAAGACGCAAGGTTCTCAGTACCAAAAACGATCGCGAACATGTGTTACATAAAGTGGTGGTTGACCGGTGCCGATTATGTGGAAATAACAACGAATCCATCCAGTACATCATTGATAGCTTTCGAGTAATGGCTCAGAGGATGCCTTTCTATAGATATATTAGAATGCCCTTTTCAGAATGCGAAGATTATATCTTATATTAGGATGCTACTATTTAAATGGATCATTACATCCGGGCCAATCGACCTGACATCGTGATGCGAGAAAAAAAGCTGCAAGCGTCTACATGATCGACATTGCTTGCCCACTTATCCGAAACTTGTAGTTAACCTATAGAACCAAGATCCACAAGTATAGCGAGTTAAGGCATAAAGTAAAGAACATATGAAGGAATGTGAATCGTGCATCTATTGTGATTTCAGCTACAGGAATTATACACGAATGATTCACTAAACATCTTGAATATTTAGGAGCTAGTAGGCTATTGGTGGCAGCTCAGATAGCGGTTGTATTAAATCCCTGTCGCATTATAAGAAACTTTCTTGACCATCAGTAAGCAAGCGACTATAAACCTGTGGGATAAAAGCATCCAGGGGTGACTGTTTCCACCTCCAACGCTCGCGGCCGCTCGTAATTGTATACATACTGCAGTATCGCAGGATGTTTCAGGCATCGTATTAAATTCTCATCTCATCCGCTAATGACTAAGTCCGTGGCTATGATGTATAACCGGTTCACCCGGGTAAAGGTTTTGAATGAAATAATAAAAAAAGGAAAGAAAATTGATAAAATTTAAAGAAGAAAAAGAGCCTCGGTGGCACAGTTGGTTAGACACTAGGACCCATGTTCTGGTGGTTTGGAACCGCCTTTAAGCTGTAGAGCCCCCCTTTGTGTACTTCACTGTAATTTAGTCCGTCAATGAAGGGGTAAAAACCAGGCTTTGTTTTGATTTATCGGGGAAACAATTCTCTCATCAAATCCCTTGATTGTATTATAAAAATGCGACCGTGACTAACCAAAAAATATAAAAAATCCAACTCTAACCAAAAATACCTTCGACATGTTGGGCAGTAACCATCTTAGGCCTGTGACATTTCAAATAATAATCATAAAAAGAAAAATTGAACAACAAAATTGTTTAATTTTCAAGTAAAAAGATAATTTTCCGACCAAAAAAACGAGTTCTAAAAAGAAAAATTTTTTATATACTAAATGAGTTTTTAATTTTAAAAGAAGAAAATTTCCAATAAAAGATTTAAATATTTCACCCAAATATTTTAATTTTTAACCAAAAAGATGCATTTTGAAGCAAGAATATAAATTTGCTCACAAAATAAATACTATAATTGCAAATGAGAAACACAAATTTCTAGCAGGAAAATAGTTGTGAATTTTTAACTCACGGTGTGGGCTTGGTACAAATTGTTGAAACTGGTTAGTATGTTCTGCAGGTGACGCAGGCATATACGTATGGTGTCCAAAATCACCGCCATATGAATATTTCCCAGAATCCAATTCACTCAATAGGGCTGATACATCATCTGCAGTCAAAACCTCATTATTGTTAGGAGAAAGTGGACTCCAGTTGTTTCCTGGCCTTTTTGATGATTCTGTAAAAAGACTGCTGATATAAACAAAACTCATCATATGTTATCCAAGCGATTTGGGTTTAGATCGACAATCTACATTTTCCAAGCATTAAAAAAATCATCATCACATACTTTTGAGATTTCTCCCATTATTTTGTCCATTAGAGTTTTATCGCATGCCTTGTGCCGGAATTGTATTCCAACCGCCTTAATTCTATTCTCATACACTATTATCAGTATATCCAGGTTTTGCGACCTAACGTACAGCACATTGGGTGCGAATACAGAATTATACATTGCCATATAAGGTCCACCAGATATTTTAAAGGACAGATAGCATTTATAAATATTTTCAAGATTGTAAGCTATTTCAACTTCCGTATACCTCATTGGATCCGCGCCTGTAAATTTTAAAAATTAAGCATCATAGTTCGATTCAAAAATCCTCAAACCCCGAGACCATTACCCATTTTTGAAGATACGAATATTTCTAAAAAATAATGTCCGCCATACTGGATTCCCTATTTCGAATTCAGGAAATTCAACACCATATTTGAAAATCAGCGGTCCTGTAACTCTAAGTTCAAGTTATGATTCAGCGAGCCCACAATTATTCTGTTTAGAGAAGGTATTAGATTTGTGTAAAATTTTGCCTTTCGATATACGAAAAAAAACAGCTTTGGAAAATTGCCTAGGTGAGTGCTGGATTTTGCACGGGCCATCATTTTTCTAAAGTCTCGTGTACTTTATATGAAGGGTTCATAAATTTACATAGAAAAATTAGAAAAAGTCTTAGCAGGTTTCAACCAAAGTCAAGGAACAACATTCCTGAAAGTTTTAACCGTTTTATCCGAAATTAAGGACTTGAATACGAGTCAGGGAAACGCTCCTTGACTCTCATTGAGAATTTTCAGCAGCGTGCACAGTTACGCATCCGCACTGGTATAAGGGTAGAAGAAACTGGATGAAGTCACAGTGCTCCCAAATTTTTGATATTGTCGCACTGCGCATGCGCCATGCCGGCGTAAATTATTCTTTATAAAAAGTAATTGTACAAGGCATAAAGATATTAAGATTCATTTAGAAGAATTATTTGTGATAAAAAGGGTAAGCCTTTCTTTCAATTAAAAATCGATGATTTATTTGTACAACTGCTCGCATCAAGAGCTTAAAACTCTAAGATTTAGATGACAAAAAAATCTTTATTTACTCCCTGCTTTTTCTCCTGGAAATCAAATTCCTTCAAAAAAGATGCACAATTGTTTATGAAATGAATATTTTCAAGCCACGGTCGGTAGTCACGGGACTTAAAGGAATACGTAATTATCCCTGATTTAGATATTTCTAAAACGGAAAACATCCCGCCGTTTAGTAACTTGGTCAGAGAGGAAGTCATTGACATCATTTACTGTACCGGTAGTTTTAGAGATAACATTAAGAATTAGAGAGACTCGTATGAACCCACTGCCTCAGATCGCACACAGATGGAGTTCGAGTCGGAATCCATTGTATCCGCGGTTCCTGAATAGGTCAAAAATCCAGCAAAGAAAGACTGGGATCAGTTTTCCACGGAAATAATTTACCATGACGAGAGATGAATACAAGAGTGCAATACGTAAGACAGAGCAAGAACACTAGACTCACTTTTGAACAGGCATCGAGAAAGGAGCAGATGCGACTAGACTGGATAAGCTCCTTTCTCGAAACCTGGATACTATTCTTGGCAAACTGAAATTGCCCGTCGGGGGATACTCAAAGTCGGACGAGGATACCTGGGCTCATCTGACCAAGGCGCATTTCAGGGCCTTACAAGGTTTGGAGAAAAGAGGACTACACATACGAGGAATTTAAAGCTGTCTGTGGCTCAATTAAGGCTCAAAATAGCGGCTAGTCAACGAGATTGTTACCTCATCTAGGGTCAGGTGGGCCCCCGAGACCTTCAGCCCTTACAGGTCTCTTGATCCGATTGAAATATATCTAGTCTTTTTTTAGACGATTGGAGATATCATAATACCGCCGATCTTGTGATTTACTAGGGCTAGTCTGAAGCTGTAATTTGTGCTGACAGCTTGGATCGGTTATTCCAAAGATTCTCGTCCGCGTTGCCCAACATATTTCCTATGAAACACAGTGGAAATACTCGTGGACAGATAGATCCGCGAAAAGATCTTGTTAATTAGGCCACTTCACAAGCAACAACACGCCTATAGGGCTGGTCATTTGCCCTAGACGGCACGAAGCAGAGCAGTTATCCTAATTGAAGGACAACTGAATCAGAAGGGTCTCGCGATTGGAACCTTCATGGACATCGAAGGAGCCTTCAAATACTATTCTGGAGAGGAGACCAGGGCGATCATGTTTAAACATGGTGTGCCTATGGCAGACGTGGTATGGACCTGCAACATGTAGGCCAACAGGAACATAACTACGACTAAGTGTGATTCCACTTAATGTGGAACCGTTAACTCGGATGTTCGCAAGCAGGTGTTTTATCGTCCCTGCTGCAGTGTTTGGTAGTGGATGAACTTCTTAATCTGCTCAAGAGTCAGGATCAATATCGGTCAATCCTAATAAGATAGACGCGGTTCGATTCACCAGAAGGTATAAGTGGGGAGTCACTAGTACATTAAAACTAAAAGGACGACCACTGGGAATCAAAGAATGAGCTTAATATCTTGGACTTATTCTCGATAGGAAGCTATCATGGTACAAGCACCTGAAAAATAAGTGCAAGCAGCTAGTCGCGACTCTATGGCCCTGTAAGAGATTTTTAGGGAAAAGCAGGGGCTTCAAACCGAAGGACCTTATGTGGATCTACACAGAGGAACTGATTTTGCGAGGCAACACTGCAGAGCGGGCCACTAAATAAAGAAAAGTGTAAATGTTCGCAATACTCTACAAAAATGAGGAAATATTTGTTATTGTTTGCGAATTGACAGATTTCAGATTATCTTTAAGAATTCCATGCTCGTTTATAGGAGCATTTGAGGGTACTGTAGCTGTGGAATGCCCATAAACTAAAAAAATTCAACAATTATTATTTTCGCTAATACAATCATATAACAAAAAAATAATGTAAACATTAATATAAGCTAAGCAACGAATACGTAGAGCAGATTTTTGATGACTGTTGAATATATATATACGCACAGACATCATGATGTAGCGGGAATTATTGATCAAAAATTTTCCCTAAACCTAGGACACTTAAACCAATGGATACCTTTATATAGATACATTCCAATGCCCGTTTTAGAAAGCGAATATTACATCTGATATTGGGATGTTACTACCCAAACAGATTATTTCATCGGAGTTAATCGATCTGACATCGTGATGCAAGAAAAAAAGGCGTAAGAGTGTAAATAATCGGCATTGCGCGTACACTTAACAGAAATTTGCAGCCAACCTATACAACCAAGATCCAACAGTATAGCGTGATTTCGGCTAAAAGCAATGTGCACGAAAGATTGGCTGAACATCTTAAACATCTAGAAGTCGGTAGGGTACTGGCAGAAGCTCAGAAGACGGTGTTATTAAACACGAGTCCCATTGTCAGAAACTTTCTGGACCATCAGAAAGAAAGCGACTAAAAACATGTGGAGTGCCAGATCTTAGCTCTAAGGAAGCATCCAGACGGAAAATAAAATAGTTGGCTCTTTAGTTGAAAATTAGTTTTTAAAACAAAGAAAAGAATTTTCTATCAACTTTTGTTTAAATTTTCAACAAAGTACATTAATTTAAAACTCACCGTGTGGGCTTGTTGCAACTTGTTGAACGTGGTTAGTATGTGCTGCAGGAGACCGAGGCATATACGTATGGTGTAAAAAATCATCGCCATATGAATATTTCCCAGAATCCCAATCGCTTAATAGGGCGTTTATATCATCTGAAGTCAAAACCTCATTATTGTTATGAGAAGGTGGGCTCTGTTCGCTTCCTGGCCTTTTTGATGATTCTGTAAAAAGACTGCTGTTATATACAAAAGTCACAATACATGATACAAGTGATTTGGGTGTTGAGCGACGATCTACATTTACCAAATATTAAAAAAATTATTATCTAATTTTTTGAGAATCCTCCTATTCCTTTTTTCATTAGAGTTTTATCGCATACATTGTGCAGGAATTGCATGCTAACGGTATGCCTTCCTGCAAATTTTAAATCGATCATTTATTCTTATAACTGGTTGCATCAAGGATTTAAATATCCAAGATTGAGATCACGAAACAATCTTTGTTTACTCCCTAAATTATTCCCCTAGAGATCAAATTCCTTCACAAAAGTTGGACGATGATTCCTTAAACGAAAATTTATAGGTTTCACAATTTTTAATGGTAGTAACTATATAAATAACCATCATCTTAATAACGATTTATAAAAAGTATTCATGAATCTATCTCAATAATTCTTTTATCCTTTAAGAGGGTACATGCAAGTAAGTTTTTTACTAAGCACATCATTTTTTAAGAACTAAGTCCTGAAACGTCGATAATTACAAATATCTTAGTTTTCTTTCGAAAAAATATAGAAGAATCCTTTTAGCGACATCCTTAAATATTGGAAAGATTATTCTTATTATATAGAATCTAAAATACATTTCATGAATTATTGTTAAGAAATTTCCCTTTCTCATTAGAAATTTCATTCAAAATAATCAATTTTTAATAACAGTTTACAAATGGTATTTTTGAATACATCATTCTTTTGTCTTATAAAATTAGGTTTAGCCGAAATCTCAAATTGTTTTTGAATAATTTTTTTTGGTATAAATTGACAAAGTTTTATTTTGTATTGATTTATTACTACACGGAGAGAAAAATACTGCTGCAGTCAACGCGCGCGCATCTGTAGCCAATCAGCCAGCGAAAACTTTCGCTAGTTGATCAGCAGCCCCTCTACGGAGTTGGGAAAAACGTACGCAGCTGATCTGCCACGAATGCGCTGGATATTTCGTGGCAGTAGATGCGTCAGACATCAGCAGGCATATGCACGCAATCTACAGTTCAGGTTTTTTCCCCTCCAGCGCATCGTGGCTTCGTCCACAAGCGCTGCGTTTACAAGG